>SZWC01011699.1:47119-63351 GCA_023375785.1 Penium margaritaceum
TGTAAGTGCATGTAAGTGCGTGTAAGTGCGTGTAAGTGCGTGTAAGTGCGTGTAAGTACGTGTAAATGCGTGTAAGTGCGTGTAAGCGTATGTAAGTGCGTGTAAGTGCGTGTAAGTGTATGTGTGTGTAAATGCGTGTAAGTGTGTGTAAGTGCATGTAAGCACGTGTAAGTGCATGTACCTGCATGTAAGTGCGTGTAAGTACATGTAAGTACGTGTAAGTTCGTGTACGTCGGTGTATGTGTATGTAAGTGCGTCTTAGTGCGTGTAAGTGCATATAAGTGCGTGCAAGTGCAAGTAAGTGTGTGTAAGTGCATGTAAGTGTGTATAAGTACGTGTAAGTATGTGTGAGTGCGTGTAAGTGCATGTAAGTGCGTGTAAGTACACGTAAGTGTGTGTAAGTATGTGTAAGTGTGTGTAAGTGCGTGTAAGTATGTGTAAGTACGAGTAAGTGCATGTATGTACGTGAAAGTGTGTGTAAGCGCGTGTAAGTGCGTTTAAGTATGTGTAAGTACGTGTAACTGCGTGTAAGTTATTGTGAGTGCATGTAAGTGTGTATAATTGCATGTAAGTACGCGTAAGTGCGTGTAAGTGCATGTAAGTGTGTGTAAGTGCGTATAAGTGCATGTAAGTGTGTATAAGTGCGTGTAAGTGTGTGAAAGTGTGTGCAAGTATGTGTAAGTGCGTACAAGTGCGTGCAAACACGTGTAAGTGTGTGTAAGTGCGTGTAAGTACGTGTACGTACGTGGAACTTTATGTAAGTAGGTGTAAGTGCGTGTAAGTGCAAATAAGTGTGTGTAAGTACATGTAAGTATAAATTCGTGTGTGTATGTACGTATAAGTGCGTGTAACAGCGTGTAAGTGCGTGTAATTGCATGTAAGTGCATGTAAATGCACGAAAGTGGGTGTGAGTGCGTATAAGTGAGTGTAAGTGCGAGTAAGTGCTTGTAAGTGAGTGTAAGTGCGTGTAAGTGCATGCAAGTGCGTGGAAGTACGTGTAAGTGGTTGTCAGTGCGTGTAAGTGCGTGTAAATGCATATAAGTACGTGTAAGTTTGTGTGAGTTCCTGTCAATGCGTGTATGTGCATGTAAGTACGTGTAAGTGCGTGTAAGTGCATGTAAGTGCGTTTGAGTGCGTGTAAGTGCGTGTAAGTGCGTATATGTGCGTGTAAGTTTGTGTAAGTGCGTATTAATACATGTACGTTTGTGTAAGTCCGTGTAAGTGCGTGTAAGTGATTGTAAGGGTGTGTAAGTTTGTGTAAGTACGTGCAAGTGCGTGTAAGTGCTTTAAATATGTGTAGGTGCGTAGAAGTGTGTGTAAGTGCGTGTAAGTTCCCGTAAGTGCGTGTAAGTATGTGTAAGTATGTAAGTACGTACAAGTACGTGTAAGTGCGTGAAAATGCATATAAGATTGTGTAAGTGCATGTAAGTGTGTGTAAGTGCGTGTAAGTGCGTGTAATTGCGTGTAAGTATGTGTAAGTACATGTAAGTGCATGTAGGTGCGTGTCAGTGCGTATAAGTGCATGTAAGTTTGTGTAAGTGCGTGTAAGTATGTGTAAGTTTATATAAGTACGTGTAAGTGCGTGTAAGTGCGCGTAAGTACATGTAAGTGCGTGTAAGTATATGTAAGTGTGTGTAAGTGTTTGCAAGTGCATGCAAGTACGTGTAAGTGCATGTAAGTGAGTGTAAGTGCGTATAAGTATGTGTAAGTGCTTGTAAGCATGTGTAAGTGCATGTTAGTGCGTGTAAGTGCGTGTAAGTATGTGGATGTACGTGTAAGTGCGTGTAAGTGCGTGAAAGTTTGTGTAAGTGGGTATAAGTTTGTGTATGTGCGTGTAAGTATGTGTAAGTGCGTGTAAGTGCATGTAAGTGCGTGCAAGTGCGTATAAGTACGTGTAAGTACGTGTAAGTACGTGTAAGTGTGTATAAGTGTGTATAAGAACATGTACGTTTGTGTAAGTTCGTGTAAGTGCGTGTAAGTGTGTGTAAGTTTGTGTAAGTGCGTGTAAGTGCTATGAGTTCGTGTCAGTGGGTTTAAGTGCGTGTTAGTACGTGTAAGTGTGTGTAAGTACGTGCAAGTGCGTGTAAGTGCGTGTAAGTACGTGTAAGTACGTGTAAGTACGTGTAAGTACGTGTAAGTACGTGTAAGTACGTGTAAGTACGTGTAAGTACGTGTAAGTACGTGTAAGTACGTGTAAGTACGTGTAAGTACGTGTAAGTACGTGTAAGTACGTGTAAGTACGTGTAAGTACGTGTAAGTACGTGTAAGTACGTGTAAGTACGTGTAAGTACGTGTAAGTACGTGTAAGTACGTGTAAGTACGTGTAAGTACGTGTAAGTACGTGTAAGTACGTGTAAGTACGTGTAAGTACGTGTAAGTACGTGTAAGTACGTGTAAGTACGTGTAAGTACGTGTAAGTACGTGTAAGTACGTGTAAGTACGTGTAAGTACGTGTAAGTACGTGTAAGTACGTGTAAGTACGTGTAAGTACGTGTAAGTACGTGTAAGTACGTGTAAGTGCGTTTAAGTGCGTGTTAGTGTGTATAAGTGCGTGTATTTACATATAAGTGCGTGTAAGTACTTGTAAGTGCGTGTAAGTGTGTGTAAGTATGTGTAAGTGCGTATACGTTTGTGTGAGTTCGTGTCGGTATGTGTAAGTGCGTGTGAGTGCGTGTAGGTGTGTGTAAGTGCGTGTAAGTGCGTGTATGTTTGTGTGAGTTTGTGTCAGTATGTGTAAGTGTGTGTAAGTGCGTGTAAGTGTATGGAAGTGCGTGTAAGTACGTGTAAGTGCGTTTAAGTGCGTGTTAGTACGTGTAAGTGTGTGTAAGTTTGTATAAGTACGTGTAAGTGCGTGTACATTTGTGTAAGTGCGTGTAAGTGCGCGTAAGTGTGTGTAAATGCATATACATGTGTGTAAGTGCATGTAAGTGCATGTAAGTTTGTGTCAGTTCGTGTAAGTGTGTGTAAGTGCGTGTGAGTGCGTATAAGAGCGTATAAGTGTGTGTGAATTTGTGTCAGTGCGTGTAAGTGCGTGTAAGTGCGTGTAAGTGCATTTAAGTGTCTGTGAGTGCATGTAAGTGCATGCGAGTGTGTGTAAGTGCGTGAAAGTACGTGTAAGTATGTGTAAGTGCGTGTAAGTGCGTGTAAGTACATGGAAGTACATGTAAGTGTGTGTAGATGCGTGTAAGTGTGTATAAGTGCGTGTAAGTTTGTGTAAGTAGGTATAAGTACGTGTAAGTGTGTGTAAGTGCGTCTAAGTGCGTGTAAGTGTGTGTAAGTGCATGTAAGTACGTATAAGTGTGCGTAAGTGCATGTAAGAACGTGTGAGTATGTGTTAGTGTGTGTAGGTGCATTAGGACGTGTAAGTGTGTGAAAGTTTGCGTAAGTACGTGTAAGTGCGTGTAAGTTCGTGTAAGTGCTTGTAAGTACGTGTGAGTGTGTGTAAGTGTGTGTAAGTATGTGTGAGTGCGTGTAAGTGTCTGTAAGTACGAGTAAGTGCATGTACGTTCCTGTAAGTGCGTGTACATGTGTGTGTACGTTTGTGTACGTGTGTATAAGTACGTGTAAATGTGTGTAAGTGCGTGTATGTTTGGCAAGTGTGTGTAAGTGAATATAAGTGCATGTAAGTTAATGTAAGTGCATGTAAGTGCTAGCAAGTGCGTGTAAGTATGTGTGAGTGCATGTAAGTACGTATGAGTGTGTGCAAGTGCGTGTAAGTGCGTGTAAGTACGCATAAGTGCATATACGTTTGTGTAAGTGTGTGTACGTGCGTGTAAGTGTGTGTAAGTACGTATAAGTACGTGTAAGTGCGTGGAAGAGCGTGTAAGAGTTTCTAAGTTTGTGCAAGTGTGTGTAAATGCGTGTACGTATGTGTAAGCACGTGTAAGTATGTGTAAGTGCGTGTAAATTCATATAATTTTGTGCAAGTGCGCGTAAGTGCGTGTAAGTGCGTGTAAGTGCGTGAAAGTGCATGTAAGTACATATAGTGCGTGTAAGTACGTGTAAGTGATTCTAAGTGCATTTTTGTGCGCATAAGTGTATGTGAAGTATATGTAAGTGCGTGTAAGTACATGTAAGTGCATGCAAGTGTGTGTAAGTGCGTGTAAGCGTACGCAAGTACATGCAAGTGCGTCTTAGAATGTGTAAGTGCGTGTAAGTGCATGTAAGTGCATGTAACTTTGTGTAAGTGCGTGTAAGTATGTGTGAGTGCGTGTTAGTGCATGTAAGTGCGTGTAAGTACGTGTAAGTATGTGTACGTGTGTGCAAGTGGGTGTAAGTGCGTGTCAGTATGTGCCAATGCTTACAGTGCGTGTAAGTTCGTGTAAGTGTATGTAAGTACGTGTAAGTGCGTGTAAGTGCATGTAAGTTTGTATAAGGGTATGTATGTACGTATAAGTGTGTGTAAGTGCATGTAAGTGCGTGTACGTGCGTGTTAGTGCGTGTCACTATGTGTAAGTGTGTGTAAGTGCATATAAGTGTACGTGCGTTTGTATGAGTCTTATCAGTGCGTTCAAGTGCGTGTAAGTGCGTGTAAGTGCATGTAAGTGCATGTAAATGAGTGTGAGTACATGTTAGTACGTATAAGTCCCTGTAAGTGCGTGTAAGTTTGTGTAAGTGCATGTTCATGCATGTACGTTTGTGTGAGTCCGTGTAAGTGCGTGTAAGTGCGTGTAAGTTTGTGGAAGTATGTACAAGTGGGTGTAAGTGCGTGTAAGCATGTGTAGGTGCGTGGAAGTGTGTGTAAGTGTGTGTAAGTTTGTGTAAATGCGTGTAAGTATGTGTAAGTACGTGTAAGTGTGTGTAAGTGCGTGTAGGTGTGTGTAAGTGCGTGTAAATGCATATATGTGCATGTAAGTGCATGTAAGTGTGTGTAAGTGCGTATAAATGCGTATAAGTGCATGTAAGTACGTCTAAGTACGTGTAAGTATGTGTAAGTTTGTGTAAGTACGTGTAAGTGCGTGTGAGTACGTGTAAGTGCATGTATGTTCGCGTAAGTGCGTGTAAGTATGTGTAAGTTTGTACAAGTACGTGTAAGTGCGCGTAAGTGCGTGCAAGTGTGTATAAGTGTATATAACGGCGTGTAAGTGCGTGTAAATGCGTGTAAGTCCGTGTAAGTGTGTGTAAGTATGTGCAAGTGCATGCAAGTGCGTGTAAGTGCGTGTAAGTATGTGTAAGTGCATGCTAGTAGGTGTAAGTGCGTGTAAGTATGTGGAAGTGCATGTAAGTGTGTGCAAGTGTGTGTATGTTTGTTTAAGTGTGGTTTAGTTTGTGTAAGTGTGTGTAAGTGCGTGTAAGTGCGTGTAAGTGCATATAAGTACGTGTAAGTGCGTGTAAGTGCGTGTAAGTGTGTGTAAGTACGTGTAAGTGTGTGTAAGTGCGTGTAAGTGCATGTAAGTTCGTGTAAGTTCGTGTAAGTGCGTGTAAGTGTGTGTAAGTTCATGTAATTGCGTGTAAGTGCGTGTGAACTCGTGTCAGTGCGTGTAAGTGCGTGTAAGTGTATATAAGTGCGTGTAATTATGTATAAGTTTGTTTAAGTGCGTGTAAGTGCGTGTGAGTGTGTGTGAGTGTGTGTAAGTATGTTTAAGGTCATGTACGTGCATGTAAGTTTGTGTAAGTGCGTGTAAGTGTGTGTACATTTGTGTAAGTTTGGGTAAGTGCTTGTAAGTGCATGTAAGTGCATGTACGTGTGCGTAAGTGTAAGTTTGTGTAAGTTTGTGTAAGTGCATATAAGTGTGTGTAAGTTCATATAAGTCCATGTAAGTCCGTGTACGTGCGTGTAAGTGCGTGTAAGTATGTGTAAGTTTGTGTCAGTGTGTGTAAGGGCATGTAAGTGCATCTAAGTGTGTGTGAGTCCGTGTAAGTGCGTGTAAATGCGTGTAAGATTGTGTTAGTATGTGTAAGAGCGTGTATGTGCGGATAAGTGCGTGTCGTAGTATGTAAGTGCGTGAATATGCGTGTATGTTCGTGTAAGTGCGTGTAAGTACGTATAAGTGTGTATAAGTGTGTGTAAGTGCATGTAAGTGCGTATAAGTATGTGTAAATGTGTGGAAGTGCGTGTAAGTGTTTGTAAGTGCGTGTAAGTGCGTGTAAGTGCGTGTAAGTGCGTGTAAGTATGCATAAGTTTGTGTAAGTGTGTGTAAGTGCATGTCAGTGCGTGTAAGTACATGTAGGTTTGTACAAGTATGAGTAAGTGGGTGTACGTTTGTATAAGTTTGTGTAAGTGCGTGTAAGTGTGTGTAAGTGCGTGTAAGTGCGTGTAAGTATGTGTAATTACATGTAAGTACATGTATGTGCGTGTAAGTGTATGCAAGTGCATGCAAATACGTCTAAGTGCGTGTAAGTGCACGTAAGTACTTGTAAGTGCATGTAAGTGCGTGTACGTACGTGTATGTATGTGTAAGTGTGTGTTAGTGTGTGTAAGTGCGTGTTAGTACATGGAAGTACGTGTAAGTGTGTGTAAGTGCGTGTAAGTTTGTGTAAGTACGTGTAAGTGGTTGTAAGTGTGTATAAGTACGTGTAAGTACATTTAAGTATGTGTAAGTGTGTGGAAGTGCGTGTAAGTGTGTGTAAGTGCATATACGTACGTGTAAGTGTGTTTACGTGTGTTCCACTACGTATAAATTTGTTTAAGTACGTGTAAGTGCATGTAAGTGTGTGCAAGTGTGTGAAAGTATGTTTAAATGCGTGTAAGTGCGTGTAAGTGCGCGTAACTATATGTAAGTGTGTGTAAGTACGTATAAGTACGTATAAGTGTGTGTAAGCTTGTGTAAGTTTGTGTAAGTGCGTGTACGTATGTGTAAGTTTGTGTAAGTGTGTGTAAGTGCATATGAGGTTGTGTCAGTGTGTGTTAGTGTGTGAGAGTGTGTGTAAGTACGTGTAAGTGTGTGTATGTGTGTATAAGTATGTGTAAGTGTGTGTGAGTGCGTATAAGTGCGTGTGAGTACGTGTAAGTGCGTGTAAGTTTGTGTAAGTGCATGTAAGTACGTGTACATTGGTGTAAGTGTGTGAAAGTGTGTGTAAGTGCGTGTAAGTGCGTGTAAGTGCGTGTAAGTATGTTTATATGTGTGTACGTTTGTGTACGCTTGTGTGAGTTTGTGTAAGTGCGTGTAAGTTTTTGTACGTGCGTGTAAGTGCGTGTGAGTTCATGTCAGTTCGTGTAAGTGCGTGTAAGTGTGTGCAAGTATGTGTAAGTACGTGTAAGTACGTGTATGTACGTGTAAGCGTGTGTAAGCATGTGTGAGTGCGTGTAAGTGTGTGTGAGTGCGTGTAAGTGTGTGCAAGTGCATGTAAGTGCATGTACGTTCGTGTAAGTGTGTATAAGTGCGTGTACATTTGTATAAGTGTGGTAAGTATGTCTAAGTGTGCGTAAGTGCGTGTATGTTCGTGTCAGTATGTGGAAGTGCGTGTAAGTGTGTGTAAGTGCATGTAAGTACATGTAAATGGGTGTACATGCGTGTAATTGTGTGTAAGTGTGTGTAAGTGCGTGTAAGTCGTGAAAGAAGGTGTAAGTGCGTGTAAGTGCGTGTAAGTACGTGTAAGTGCATGTAAGTGCGTGTATGTGTGTGTAAGTGCGTGTAAGTTTGTGTAAGAACATGTAAGTACATGTAAGTGTGTGTAAGTGCGTGTAAGGACGTGTAAGTACATGTAAGTGTGTACAAGTGTATGCAAGTGCGTGTAAGTGCATGTAAGTGCATGCAAGTGCGTGTAAGTGCGTGTAAGTGTATGTAAGTACGTGTAAGTACGTGTAAGTGCGTGTAAGTGCATGTAAGTGTGTGCGAGTGCGTTTTTGTACGTATAAGTTCCTGTATGTGCGTGTAATTTTGTGTAAGTGCGTGTTAATGCATGTACGTTTGTGTGAGGCCGTGTAAGTGCGTGTAAGTGCGTGTAAGTTTGTGGAAGTATGTGCAAGTGCGCGTAAGTGCGTGTAAGTGCGTGTAAGTGTGTGTAAGTGCGTGTAGGTGCCTGTAAGTGCGTGTAAATACATATAAGTGCATGTAAGTGTGTGTAAGTGTGTGTAAGTGCGTATAAGTGCGTATAAGTACATGTAAGTACGTGTAAGTACGTGTAAGTATGTGTAAGTGTGTATAAGTGCATGTAAGTGCGTGTGAGTACGTGTAAGTGCATGTATGATCATGTAAGTGCGTGTAAGTATGTGTAAGTCTATATAAGTATGTGTAAGTGCGTGTAAGTGCGTGTAAGTGTGTGTAAGTGTGTACAAGGGCGTGTAAGTGCGTGTAAATGCGTGTAAGTCCGTGTAAGTGTGTGTAAGTGTGCGCAAGTGCATGCAAGTGCGTGTAAGTGCGTGTAAGTATGTGTAAGTGCATGTTAGTAGGTGTAAGTGTGTGTAAGTACGTGGAAGTGCGTGTAAGTACTTGCAAGTGTGTGTAAGTTCGTGTAAGTGTGTATTAGTTTGTGTAAGTGTGTGTAAGTGTGTGTAAGTGCGTGTAAGTGCATGTAAGTGCGTGTAAGTGTGTGTAAGTGCATGTAAGTGCATGTAAGTACGTGTAAGTGTGTGTAAGTGCGTGTAAGTGCATGCAAGTTTGTATAAGTTCGTGTAAGTGCATGTAGGTGTGTGTAAGTTTGTGTAAGTGCGTGTAAGTGCGTGTGAACTCGTGTCAGTGCGTGTATGTGCGTGTAAGTGTGTGTAAGTACGTGAAATTTTGTGTAAGTTTGTGTAAGTGCGTGTAAGTGCGTACGAGTGTGTGTGAGTGTGTGTAAGTATGTTTAAGGTCGTGTACGTGCGTGTAAGTTCGTGTAAGTACGTGTAAATGTGTGTACATTTGTGTAAGTTCGTGTAAGTGCTTATAAGTGCATGTAAGTGCATGTACATGTGCGTAAGTGTAAGTTTGTGTAAGTTCGTGTAAGTGCATATAAGTGTGAGTAAGTTCATATAAGTGCATATAAGTCCGTGTAAGTGCGTGTAAGTGCGTGTAAGTACGTGTAAGTTTGTGTCAGTGTGTATAAGGGCATGTAAGTGCATCTAAGTGCCTGTGAGTACATGTAAGTGCGTGTAAATGCGTGTAAGATTGTGTTAGTATGTTTAAGAGCGTGTATGTGTGGATAAGTGCGTGTCATTGCGTATAAGTGCGTGAATGTGTGTGTAAGTTTGTGTAAGTGTGTGTAAGTACTTATAAGTGTGTGTAAGTGCGTGTAAGTGCATGTAAGTGCGTATAAGTACGTGTAAATGTGTGGAAGTGCGTGTAAGTGTGTGTAAGTGTGTGTAAGTGCGTGTAAGTGCGTGTAAGTGTGTGTAAGTGCGTGTAAGTGCATGTAAGTGCGTATAAGTACGTGTAAATGTGTGGAAGTGCGTGTAAGTGTGTGTAAGTGTGTGTAAGTGCGTGTAAGTGCGTGTAAGTGCGTGTAAGTATGCATAAGTTTGTGTAAGTGTGTGTAAGTGCGTGTCAGTGCGTGTAAGTACATGTAGGTTTGTATAAGTATGTGTAAGTGCGTGTAAGTGCGTGTAAGTGCGTGTAAGTATGCATAAGTTTGTGTAAGTGTGTGTAAGTGCGTGTCAGTGCGTGTAAGTACATGTAGGTTTGTATAAGTATGTGTAAGTTCGTGTATGTTCGTAAAAGTTTGTGTAAGTGCGTGTAAGTGTGTGTAGGTGTGTGTGAGTGCGTGTAAGTGTCTGTGAGTGCGTGTAAATACGTGTAATCACATGTAAGTACATGTATGTGCGTGTAAGTGTATGCAAGTGCATGCAAGTACGTGTAACTACGTGTAAGTGTGTGTAAGTACTTGTAAGTGCATGTAAGTGCGTGTACGCGCGTGTAAGTATGTTTAAGTGTGTGTTAGTGCGTGTAAGTGCGTGTAAGTACGTGGAATTGCGTGTAAGTGCGTGTAAGTGCGTGTAAGTTTGTATAAGTACGTGTAAGTGGTTGTAAGTATGTGTAAGTGCGTGTAAGTGCGTTTAAGTACATGTAAGTGTGTGGAAGTGTATGTAAGTGCGTGTAAGTGTATGTAAGTACGTGTAAGTGTGTTTACGTGTGTGCCAGTACGTATAAGTTTGTTTAAGTACGTGTAAGTGCGTGTAAGTGCGTACAAGTGTGTGAAATTGTGTTTAAGTGCGTGTAAGTGTGTGTAACTGCGTGTAACTGCGTGTAAGTGCGTGTACGTACGTGTAAGTATGTATAAGTGTGTGTAAGTTTGTATAAGTTTGTGGAAGTGTGTGTAAGTGTGTGTAAGTTTGTGTAGGTGTGTGTAAGTGCATATGAGTTTGTGTCGGTGTGTGTAAGTGTGTGTAAGTGTGTGTAAGCACGTGTAAGTGTGTTTAAGTGTGTGTAAGTGTGTGTAAGTGTTTATGAGTGCGTGTAAGTGCGTGTGAGTACGTGTAAGTGCGTATAAGTTTATGTAAGTGCATGTAAGTACGTATACATTTATGTTAGTGTGTGAAAGTGTGTGTAAGTGCGTGTAGGTGCGTGTAAGTATGTTTACTTGTGTGTACGTTTGTGTACGCTTGTGTGAGTTTGTGTAAGTGCGTGTAAGGTTGTGTACGTGCGTGTAAGTGCGTGTGAGTTCATGTCAGTGCGTGTAAGTGCGTGTAAGTGTGTGCAAGTATGTGTAAGTATGTGTAAGTACGCGTAAGTACGTGTAAGCGTGTGTAAGTGTGTGTGAGTGCGTGTAAGTGCGTGTGAGTGCGTGTAAGTGTGTGTAAGTGCATGTAAGTGCATGTACGTTCGTGTAAGTGTGTATAAGTAAGTGTACGTTTGTATAAGTGTGGTAAGTATGTATAAGTGTACGTAAGTGCGTGTAAGTTCGTGTCAGTGTGTCGAAGTGCGTGTAAGTGCGTGTAAGTGCATGTAAGTGCATGTAAATGTGTGTACGTGCGTGTAAGTGTGTGTAAGTGCATGTAAGTGCGTGTAAGTGCGTGTAAGAAGGTGTAAGTGCATGTAAATACGTGTAAGTATGTGTAAGTGCGTGTAAGTGCCTATAAGTGTGTGTAAGTGCGTGTAAGTTTGTTCAAGTGCGTGTAATTACATGTAAGTGCGTGTAAATACGTGTAAGGGCGCGTAAGTACGTGTAAGTGTGTACAAGTGTATGCAAGTGTGTGTAAGTGCATGTAAGTGCGTGTAAGTGCGTATAAGTGTATGTAAGTACGTGTAAGTACGTGCAAGTGCGTGGAAGTGCGCGTAAGTGTGTATGAGTGCGTGTTAGTACGTGTGAGGACGTGTAAGTACTTATAAGTGTATGTAAGTGCGTGCAAGTTTGTGTAAGTGCATGTAAGTGCGTGTATGTTCGTGTCAGTGTATGTAAGTGCGTGTAAGTACATGTAAGTGCGTGTAAGTTCGTGTCAGTACGTGTAAGTACGTGTAAGTGTGTGTAAGTACGTGTGATTGCGTGTAAGTGCATGTAAGTGAATGTAAATGCGTGTAAGTGCGTGGGAGTATGTGTAAGTGTGTGTAAGTGCATGCAAATGCGTGTAAATGCATGTAAGTGCGTGTAAGTGCGTATAAATTTGTGTAAGTGCGTGTAAGTGCGTGTAAGTGTGTAAAAGTACGTGAAAGTGCGTGTAAGTGCGTGTAAGTGCGTATAAGTGCATGTAAGTGCGTGTAAGTGCGTATAAATTTGTGTAAGTGCGTGTAAGTGCGTGTAAGTGTGTAAAAGTACGTGAAAGTGCGTGTAAGTGCGTGTAAGTGCGTGTAAGTGTGTGTAAGTTTGTACAAGTACGTGTAAGTACGTGTAAGTGCGTATAAGTGCATATAAGTGCGTGTAATAGGTGTAAGTGTGTGCAAGTACATAGAAGGGCGTGAAAGTGCGTGTAAGTGCGTATAAGTACGTGTAAGTGTGTGTAATTGCATGTAAGTGCATGTACGTTTGTGTAAGTGCGTGTAAGTGCGTGTATGTGCATGTAAGTGCGTATAAGTGTATGTAAGTGCGTGTAAGTGAGTGCACGTGCATGTAAGTGTGTGTAAGTATGTGTAAGTGCGTGTAAGTGTGTGTAAGTGTGTGTACGTGCGTGTAAGTCAAGTAAGTATGTGTAAGTCTGTGTAAGTATGTGTAAGTGCGTGTTAGTGCGTGTAAGAGCGTGTAAGTACGTGGAAGTGCGTGTAAGTGCGTGAAAGTGCGTGTAAGTCCGTATAAGTGTGTATAAGTACGTGTTAGTGCGTGTAAGTGCGTGTAAGCATGTGGAAGTGCGTGTAAGTACGTGTAGGTACGTGTACGTCCGTGTAAGTGCGTATAAGTGCGTGTAAATGCGTATAAGTGCTTGTAAGTGCGTGTAAGTGCGTGTAAGTGCGTATAAGTGCGTGTAAGTGCGTGCCACTGCGTGCCAGTGTGTGTAAGTTTGTGTAAGTGTGTATAAGTGCGTGTAAGTGCATATAAGCGTGTGTAAATGTGTGTAAGTGCGTATACGTCTATGCAAGTGTGTGTAAGTGTGTATAAGCACGTGTAAGTGTGTATAAGTGTGTGTAAGTGTGTGTAGGTTTGTGTGCGTTTGTATATGTATGTATAAGTGTGTGTAAGTTTGTGTAAGTGTGTGTAAGTATGTGTGAGTTCGTGTAAGTGCGTGTAAGTACGTGTAAGTGCATGCAAGCACGTGTAAGTGCGGGTAAGTGTGTGTACGTTTGTGCAAGCGCGTGTAAGTGTGTGTAAGTGCGTGTACGTGCGTGTAAGTACGTATAAGTGCGTGTAAGTCCGTGCAATTACGTGTAAGTTCGTGTTAGTGTGTGTAAGTGCGTGTGAGTGTGGGTATGTGCGTGTAATTTCGTGTAAGTGCATGTAAGTGCATGTACATGCGTGTAAGTGCCTGTGAGTGCGTGTAAGTGCGTGTAAGTATGTGCAATTGCATGTAAGTGCGTCTAAGTGCGTGTAAGTGCATATAAGTTTGTGTGTGTGCGTGTAAGTACATGTAAGTGCGTGTAAGTATACGTAACTGTGTGCAAGTGTGCGTAAGCGCGTGTAAGTGTGTGTAAGTGTGTGTAAGTGCGTGTAAGTACGTGTAAGAATGTGTAAATGTGCGTGAGTGTGTGTATGTGCGTATAAGTATTTATGAGTGTGTTTACATATGTGTAAGTGCGTGAAAGTATGTATAAGTATGTGTAGGTGCGTTTAAGTGCGTGTAAGTGCGTGTAAGTGCCTGTAAAGTGAGTGTAAGTGCGTGTAAGTGTATGTAAATGCGTGTAAGTGCGCGTAAGTGCAAGTAAGTATGTGTAAGTGCGAGTAAGTGTGTGCAAGTGCATACAAGTACGTGTAAGTGCGTGTAAGTGTGTGTATGTGCGTGTAAGTGCGTGTAAGTGCGTGCAATTACATGTAAGTTCGTGTAAGTTTGTGTAAGTATGTGTAAGTTTTTGTAAGTGCGTGTAAGTGCGTGTGAGTTTGTGCCAGTGCGTGTAAGTGCGCTCAAGTGCGTAGAAGTATGTGTAAGTGCATGTAAGTGCGTGTAAGTACGTGTAAGTATGTGTAAGTACACTTACATGCACTTACACGCACTTAAACATTCTTACATGCGCTTACACACACTTACACACACTTACATGCACTTACATGTACTTACAGAAACTTACACACACTTACACGCACTTACACGTACTTACACGCACTAACATGTACTTACACGCACTTACACAAACTTACACGTACTAACATACACTTACACGCACTTACACGTACCTACACGCACTAACACACCCTTATATGCATGTACACACACTTACACGAACTGACACGCACTTACACCTACTTACACGAACTTACATGCACTTACACATACTTAAACGTATTTAGATGCGCTGACACAAAATTACATGCACTTACACGCACTTACACGCACTTACACGCACTTACACGAACGCACATGCACTTCCGTACACTTACACGAACTTACACGCACTTACACGCACTTACATACACTTACATGCCCACACATGTACTTATACACACTTACAGACACTTATACCCACTTACACACACTTACACGTACGTACACGCACTTACATGCACTTGCACGCACTTACACGCACTGACACAAACTCACATGTACTTATACAAACTTACATGCACTTAAACAAACTTACACGAACTTACACAAGCTTACACGCAATTAATCGCACTTACACACACTTACACGCACAACCACAAACATACACAGACTTACACGCACTTACACAAATCTACACGCACTTGCACACACTTGCACTTACACGCACCTACAGACACTTGCACATACTTACACGTACTTATGCACACTTACACGTACTTACACGCACTTGTACGCACTTATACGCACTTACATTCACTGACACAAACTCACACGCACTTACACGCAGTTACACAAACTTCCACACACTTACACGCACATACACAAATTTACATGAAATTATACGCACTTACACGCTCTACACGCACTTACACATACTTACACGCACTAACACACACTTACACGCACTTACACACACTTACACACACTTACACGCACTTATACGTACTTACACGTACTTCCACGTACTTACGCGTACTTACACATACTAACACGCACTTATTTACACTTACACACACTTACATGCACTTACACGTACTTACACACACTTACACGCACTTGCATGCACTTGCACGCACTTACATGCGCTTACACGCACTTACACGTACTTACACACATTTACACGCACTTACACACACTTACACGCACTTACACACACTTACACACACTTACACAAAATTACATGCACTTATACGCACTTATACGCACTTGCACGCACTGATGCGCACTTGCATGTACTTACACGCACTTACACATACTTACATGCGCTTACATGCAT
Organism: Penium margaritaceum; assembly: GCA_023375785.1. NCBI lineage: Eukaryota > Viridiplantae > Streptophyta > Zygnematophyceae > Desmidiales > Peniaceae > Penium > Penium margaritaceum. The sequence goes on from SZWC01011699.1 coordinate 61,873, forward strand.
GTATACGTACTTACATGCACTTAGACATACTTTCACGCACTAACACGCACTTACACGTACTTAGACGCACTTAAACGCACTTAGATGTACTCACACGTACGTACACGTACTTGTACAAACTTACACGCCCTAACACCCAATTACACGCACTTCCACATACCTACACGCACTAACTCACACTTACACATACTTACACACACTTACACAAACTTACACACCCTTACACATTCTTACACGCACTTACACGCACTTACACACACTTGCACACACTTATACGTACTTACACAAATGTACACACACTTACACGCACTTACACACATTGACACGGACTTACACGAACGTACATGCACTTACACGCTCTTATACAAACTTACGCGCACTTACACATACTTACACACACATTCACGTACTCCCACACACTTACACGCACTTACACGTACTTACACACACTTACACGTACTTACACGTACTTACATGCACTTACACGCACTGACATGAACTCACACGCACATACAAGCACTTTCAGGAACTTACACACACTTACACGTACTTACACGTACTTACATGCACAAACACGCACTTACACGCACTTACACATACTTATACGCACTTACACGTACTGATACAAACTTACACGCACTTGCACACACTTACACATACTTACATGCGCTTACACACACTTAGGCACACTTACATGCACTTACATGTACTTTCATGCACTTACACGCACTTATACGCATTTACACATACCTAGACGTATTTACACGCACTTATACGCACTCACACGTACTTACACGCACTTACACAAACTTACACGCATTTACACCCACTTACACGCACTTACACGCACCTACACACACTAACACGCCCCTACACACACATACACGCACATACATGCACTTACACGCACTGATGCAAACTTACACGCACTTACACGCACTTACACGCATTTACACAGACTGACACGAATGTACACGTACTTACACGCACTTACATTAACTTACATGTACTTACACATACTAACACGTACTTACACATACTCACACGCACGTACACGCACTTACATGCACTTACACGCACTTACACGTACTTACACGCACTTACACGCACTTACATGCACTTACACTTCCTCACACAAACTCACACGCACTTAAACGTACTTACAGGAATGTACACACACTTAAATGCACTTTCACATACTTACAAGTACATACACGTACTTACATGCACTTATACACACTTACATCCACTTACACACACTTACACGTACTTACACGCACTTACAAACACATACACACACTTACACGTATGCACACGCACTTACACGCACTCACACAAACTTACACGCACTTACACGCACTTACATGCACTTATACACACTCACATAAACTTACACACACGTATATGCAATTACACGCACTTACACTGACTTACATGCACTTGCACGCACTTACACACACTTCCACGCATTTACATGCA
>SZWC01011699.1:76158-86615 GCA_023375785.1 Penium margaritaceum
CTTGGCCCCACCTCGTGATGGGCACGGAGGGCGAAGGGGGGTTGCAGTGTGTAGGAGGTGCAGAGAGGAGGTCGAGAGGCAACAAGGCATTTGCAGGGCACCGCGAGTGAACGAGGGAGAGGACGAGGAATAATCAGAGTAGGAGGAGGAACCAAAAATGGAAGGACACCAATCCGCGGCATGCCCTACATGCCTAAAGATCGTGCCAGACGGGGAAAAATGTGTTGTCTGTACAAGGTTGGCGCACCGCGAATGCCTGGTGGCCGGCAGTTCCGCCTGGAAGGGCCAATGCCACCAATGTGTGGGTAATCAGCTCCTCGAGACAGATTGTTACCTCAGCTTCATTGCGGAGACCCGAGAACCTGCTTGCGTAGCCTGCCACAAAGGGATGGCAGAGTTTGATAAGGGATGTGGCATGTGCTTGAAAATGTGCCATCTGCGGTGTGGCAAGAGGGGCAAGGAAGGAGTATGGACATGCCACCAATGCTTGGCACAGCCCAAAAAAGCAACTGGGGTGCGAAGAACTCTGGACTGCAGTGCTGCGGAGACGGATGTATGGGGGTTGTCACAGGGACAGCGTGCCATTGTGAGCACTGTGGATGATGGGCCCACGCACAGTGCGCCACAGAGGTGGGCATGAATGAGGAGGGGCTGACGGTGCACCGCTGCACNATCTGCGGTGTGGCAAGAGGGGCAAGGAAGGAGTATGGACATGCCACCAATGCTTGGCACAGCCCAAAAAAGCAAGCTGGGGTGCGAAGAACTCTGGACTGCAGTGCTGCGGAGACGGATGTATGGGGGTTGTCACAGGGACAGCGTGCCATTGTGAGCACTGTGGATGATGGGCCCACGCACAGTGCGCCACAGAGGTGGGCATGAATGAGGAGGGGCTGACGGTGCACCGCTGCACCAGCTGCAGGACATACGAAAAAATCCCCCACTGCTCTACGTGCAAGAAGACACTGGGCGCGAAAGATATCACCACTGGAGCCAGGTGTAAGGGCTGCCAGCTCTATGTGCATCAAGAATGCTCCGCGCCGCATCAGCGTGAAGGTGGAGAGGTGGAAACCTATTGCCGCCCTTGTCAACAGCGGCACCGGCCAGCTCCCCAAGGAAAGTTCACTCCCCTGTTGCAATAAGGAGACTCTGGGACAGAGTCTTGGAAAAGGGGGGTTGGGGGCATCAGTGTCAGGCGAGGATCCACTGCATCTCCGCTGAGGAAAAGTTGGATCCGGGGAGGAGAGATCACCGCCATCCACAGATCCGCGGAACAAAGCTTCCGCGGCTAGTGGTCCACGGAGGAGGATAACAGGGGACCCGCGGAGTGTCGGAGAACGCGCAAGGCATGCTCGTACCCGCGATAGAATTGCGGTAGAGCGTGGGGTGGCGCAGAATCTAGAAGCAATCGGGTGAAGAGGCGGGAAAAGTTGCCGCCAGGAGACAAAAATGGCCGCGGAAGAACAGGAAAGGGAGGAAGAGTAGGATGAGAATCCGCGGTGAGAAGGGAACATGGGTCGAGCCGCGGAGAAGCTGAAGCGGCGGACGTGCAGAGATGCACGACGGCAGGACCAGACGTCAAAGGGAAGCTCGACCAATGAGAGCTCAAGATGGACAGCGATAATCAAGCAGGAGGACCGGGAAGACACCGTGCGAAGACGAAGATTCAAGGAAGAACACAATACCGCAAGCGTCCAAGCCGCGGACTAGAGGAAGATGTAGTGGCAGAAAAAGAAAAGATAGTAGTGAAGAGTGTGTGCGTGTGTCAAGGACGAGACCCGCGGTGCGTGTAGCGCGCCGCGGGGAGTCCGAAATAAGGGAATGAGTGATGGGAGGTGTCTTAGAGAGCTAGTTTTGATGGATTAAAGTAGTACTGTAGCGGATGGATTAGTGCAATCTGGCCGATGACCGAACTTGCCTCCTCTTTGTCAGATCTCTTGTGACTTTGAGTTAATGCAAGTCTATTTCCCGCTCATGAGCTCAAGAGTCCCTCTGTCTCATCATTCCATGCGAGTGGTGGTCTTGGTTCACACCCACGCTCCACCCTCTGAGATTCGCACCAGTTGAGGAACTTGCAACCGTGCTCTGGACGGAGTTGTTCCGCCGAGGATGAGTTCATATCTTCTAGGTGCGCGCGGAACCTACTGCTCAATCCAACCCTCCTGAGAGCAACCTAAGATACCACTAAGTGCTATCGTCACCAGGGAACACAAGTCGGGCAAGGAGTGCTCTTGGCGACTCCGCGACCTTGCACACGGCCGCGGAACGGGGTTCCGCGGGCGAAGGAGTCAGAGGCCACAAGGTGGCAGACTCTTGTGCTGGCAAGGAGGGAGTCGCAAAGCACTGCCTACGACTGGGACCTAGAAGGTGCGAAGCATCCGCGGAAGTCCAGAAGAGGTAGCGGAGAAGTGAGCAGCACAGTCGTGGAGCATCAAAATCGCGGAGCAGGGCAAACGCGGCGTTAGAAGGCGCGGAAGTAGCTTTGTACGACAAAATTGGGGGCATCACGTACACAAACATACATGCATTAACACGTACTTACACAAACATACACGCACATACACGTACTTACATACACTTACACGCACTCACACCAACTTAGACGCACTTACACGCACTTGTACGCACTTACATACACTGAGACAACTCACACAAACTTACATGCACTTATACACACTTACACGTACTTACACGTACTGACACGTACTTACACGCACTTACACGTACTTACACACACTTACACATATTTACACGCACTTACATGCCCTTGCACACACTTACATGTAGTTACACACACTTACACGCACTTACATACACTTACACGAACTTACACGCACTGGCACGCATTGGCATGCACTGGCACGCATTTACACTCACTTACACACACTTACACACACTTACACGCACTTAAACGTACTTACACACACTTACATGTACTAACACGCACTTACACATACTTACACGCACTTACACAAAGTTACACGCACTTACACGCACTTACACGTAGTTACACATACCTAGACGCACTTGCATGTACTTGCATACACTTACGCACACTTACATGTACTTATACGTACATAGACGCACTTACACATACTTCACATACACTTACACGTACTAAAACACACTTACACTCACTTACACGTACTTACACGTACTTATACATACTTACACGCACTTTGACACACTTACACGCACTTATACGCACTTACACGCTCTTACACAAACTTATACGTACTTACACGTACTTACACGTACTTATACGCACTTACACGTACGTACAAATATTTACACACACTTACATAAACTTACACACACTTACACGCTCTTACACATACTTATACGCACTTACACACACTTACACAAACGTATATGCACTTACACACACTTACATGCACTTACACGTACTTGCACGTACTTACACGAAATTACACGCACTTACATACATTTACACGCACTTACAGAACGTACACGCACTTACACACTCTTACACGCACTTCCACATACTTACACAAACGTACACGTACGAACACGTACTTACATGAACTTACACTTACTTACACACACTTACACGCACTTACATGCACTCACACATACTTACACGCACTTACACGCACTTAAACGGACTTATACACACTGACACAATCTCACACGCACTTACACACACTTACACAAACGTACACGCACTTACACGACTTTACACGAACTTACCCAAATTTACACGCACTTACGCACACGTACACGTACTCAGACGCACTTACACACAATTACACGCACTTACACACAAACGTACATGCACTTACATGCACTTACACGAACTTACACACACTCATACGCACTTATACGCACTTACACACACTCACACGCACTCATACGTACTTACAAGCACTTTCACAAACGTACACGCACTTACACGCACTTACACAAACTTACACCCACTTACACATACTGACAGGCACTTGCACGCACTAACACGCACTTATACATTCTTACACACGCTTACACACACTTATACATTCTTACATGTACTTACACGCACTTATACGCACGTACACCCACTTACACGCACTTACACGTACATATACATACTGACACAAACTTAGACGCACTTGTACGCACTTACACGCACCTACACATACTTACACACACTTCCGTGCACGTATACGAACTTACACACACTTACACACACTTACACGCACTTTCACGCACTTATATGCACTTACACGTACTTACATGAGTATACACGAACTTACACGCACTTACACAAACTTTCACGTACTTACACGCACTTACACGTACTCACACGCACTTACAAGCACTTACACACACTAACACGCACTTACACGCACTTACACGCACTTACATGCACTGGCACAAATTCACACACACTTACATGCACTTACACGCACTTACACGCACTTACACGCACTTACACAAACTAACACAAACTTACATGCACTTACACGTACTTACACACACGTACACATACTTACACGCACTTACGCATACGTACACGCACTTACACCAATGTACACGCACTTGAATGTACTTATGCAAACTTATACGTACTTAGACACACTTACATGCACTTAAACGCACTTACACATACTTACATACACTTACACACAGTTACACGCACTTACACATACTTACACGTACTGACACAAACTCACATGAACTTAGACGCACTTACACGCACTTACACACACTTACACGTACTTACGGACACTTACATGCACTGACATGCATTTACATGAACTTACACGCACATACACGCACTTACACATACGTACACGCACTTATATACACTTACACATACTTACACGCACTTACACGTACTTACATGCACTTACACGCACTGCCACGCACTGGCACGTACAAGCACACACTTAGACGTACTTACACGTACTTACACGCACTTACACGTGCTTACACGTACTTACACGTACTTACACATACTTACACAAATTTATACATACTTACATGCACTTACACGCACTTACGCATATTAATACGCACTTAAACACACTTACACGCACTTACACGCAATTACACACACTTACACACACTTACACACACTTACACGTACTTATATACACTTGCACGCACTTACACGTACTTACACACACTGTACATTCCTTGTACGCACTTAAAAGTTCTTATACTCACTTACACGCACTTACACGTACTTACACACACTTTCACGTACTTACACACACATACACACACTTACACGTACTTACACAATTATACACGCACTTACACACACTTACACATACTTACACGCAGTAACACGCACTAACACGCCCTTACACACACTTACACACACTTACACGCAATTATATGTACTTACATGTACTTGCACAATCGTACACATACTTGCACACACCAGCATGCACAGGCACACACTTACACGCACTTACACACAATTACACGCACTTACACGTACTTACACGTACTTACACACACTTACATGCACTAACACACACTGACACATACTTACACGCACTTCCACAAAGTTACATGCACGTACACGTACTTACATGCACTTACACGTACTTAGATGCACTTGCATGTACTTGTACACAGTTATACGCACTTACACACACTTACACGTACTTACACGTACTTACACACACTTCCACACACTTCACACACACTTACACGCACTTAAATACACTCACACTTACTTACACGTACTTACACGTACTTGTACGCACATACACACACATTCACGTATTTACATGCACTTACACGCACTTAGGCGCGCTTACAGGAACTTACACGCACTTACACGCACTTTCACACACTTACACACACTCACACATACGTACACGTAGTTACACACACTTACACAAACTTATAAACGCTTACACACTCTTATACGCACTTACACGTACTTACACGCATTTACATGCACTTATACGTACTTACTCCTACTTACACAAACTTATACGTACTTACACGCAATTGCACGTACTTACACGCACTTGCGTGCACTTACAAGCACTTACATGATCTCACACGCACTTATACACACTTATACGCACCTACATGCACTTACATGCAATTACACGCACTTACACGCACTTACACAAACATACATGCATTAACACGTACTTACACAAACTTACACGCACATACACGCACATACCCGCACCTACACGCACTCACACAAACTTACATGCACTTACACGCACTTACACGCACTTACACGCACTGACACAACTCACACAAACTTACACACACTTATACGCACTTACACACACTTACACACACTCACACGTACTTACACAAACTTACATGCACTAACACACACTTATACACACTTATACGCACTTACATGCCCTTACACACACTTACATGTACTTACACGCACTCACACGCACTTACATACACTTACACGAACTTACACGCACTAACACGCACTAGCACACATTGGCATGCACTGGCATGCACTTACATGCACTTACACGCACGTACACGCACTTACACGAAGCTACACGTACTTACACACACTTACATGTACTAACACGCAGTCACACATACTTTCACGAACTTACACAAAGTTACACGCACTTACACGCACTTACACCTACTTACACATACTTAGACGCACTTGCATGTACTTGCATACACTTACACACACTTAATCGTATTTATACAAACTTACACGCACTTACACATACTTCACATATACTTACACGCATTAAAACGCACTTACACTCACTTACATGTACTTAAAAGCACTTATACATACTTACACGCACTTTCACGCACTTACATGCACTTATATGTACTTACACGCACTTACACAAACCTACACGCACTTACATGTACTTACTCGTACTTACATGCACTTACACATACATACACATATTTACACGCAATTACACAAACTTACACACATTTACACGCTATTACACACACGTATACGCACTTACACGCACTTACATGCACTTACAAACACTTGCACGTACTTACACGCTCTTACAGAACTTACACGCACTTACACACTCATACACGTACTTACACATACTAACAAAAACGTACACGCACGTACACGTACTTACACAAACGTATACGCATTTACACACATTTACACGCACTTACATGCACTCACACATATTTACACGCACTTACATGCACTTACACGCACTTAAACGCACTGCCACTATCTCACACGCACTTACGCACATTTACACTAACTTACACGTACTTACACGACTTTACACGAACTTACACAAATTTACACGCACTTACACACACGTACACATACTTAGACGCACTTACACACCATTACACGCACTTACACAAACGTACATGCACTTACACGTACTTACACAAACTTACACGTACTCATACGCACTTATACGCACTTACACATACTCATACTCACTCACACGCAATTACAAGCATTTGCACAAACTTACACGCACTTACACGCACATACACGAACTTACATGCACTTACACATACTGACACGCACTTACACGTACTAACACACACTTATACGTTCTTACACGCACTTACACGCATTATACATACTTTGATGCACTTACACACACTTACACACACTTACACGCACGTACATGCACTTACACGTACTTATACGTACTTACATGAACTTACACACACTTGTACGCACTTACACGCACCAACACACAGTTACACGCACTTCCACGTACTTGCATGTACTTACACGCACTTACACACACTTACACGCACTTTCACGCACTTACACGCACTTACACTTACTTACATGACTGTACACGCACTTACACGTACTTACACAAACTTACACGCACTTACATGCACTTACACGTACTACCACGTACTTACACGTACTTACACGCACTTACACCCACTTACATGCACTTACATGCAATTACACGCACTTACACGCACTTACACGCACGGACACAAATTCACACACACTTATATGCACTTTCACGCACTTACACGCACTTACACGCCCTTACACAAACTTACACAAACTTACACACACTTACGCCCTAGTTGCGCCCTACCTGCACCATACATGCGCCCTACTTGCGCCCTACTTGCGCCCTACTTGCGCCCTACTTGCGCCCTAGTTGCGCCCTACTTGCGCCCTACTTGCGCCCTACTTGTGCCTTACTCGCATCCTACTTGCACCCTACTTGTGAACCGGGCTCGGTGTGCTAGCCTCGACTGGATGGTGGAGGCACCAACCGGCGGCAACGGCGACCAAGGGGAGGCTGGCGTACACCAACCCGGTGTTGCGGAAGCGTGGGATTGTTTTGGGGGAGCACGGGAACACGTGTGGCACAGTGGGAGTAAANTACTTGCGCCCTACTTGCGCCCTACTTGCGCCCTACTTGCGCCCTACTTGCGTCCTACTTGCGCCCTACTTGCGCCCTACTTGCGCCCTACTTGTGCCTTACTCGCATCCTACTTGCACCCTACTTGTGAACCGGGCTCGGTGTGCTAGCCTCGACTGGATGGTGGAGGCACCAACCGGCGGCAACGGCGACCAAGGGGAGGCTGGCGTACACCAACCCGGTGTTGCGGAAGCGTGGGATTGTTTTGGGGGAGCACGGGAACACGTGTGGCACAGTGGGAGTAAACTGTACTTGTTATTCAAGTGTCAACATACAAAACTATATGTACATGATGAGACATCATAGGCGACCCGAGGTCGCCGAGCCGTGCGCGGCTCCGTACGGGCCTGGGATGAGCGTTATTGCATCAGCATCACGTAGCTTATCTTCCAAGATTTCCAACGCACCAAGAATCGCATCATTCCGTGGAGGAATGGCTAAGATATGGCCGTTTCCGTGGACCACGGTAATCTGCCGCTGGCAGCACCACTAGCGGCTGTGACGGCCGCCCGAAGCGCCCTTTCTGGTAATAACACACCGGGGCGTCATTCCGAAGCGCCCTTGGCCCTCAATGATCCTTGACTCATTGACTATCCGGGCCCCCAGGGGCGCTTCGGCCTTGTTGGGTCTTCCGAGGGTCGAGCCTTGGTCCTTGGGGATGAATTCCCGTCATCTGTTTTCCCCTCGGCCGGTCCAACCTTTGGCCGGGCGTATCTTCCTGAATTCTTGATGGATCGACCCCGTTCTTGGGTCGATCTTACACGGTTTTCCCTTTACATTCCAAATCCACAAGCCGTAATCAGTGCCGTTGGTACTGCCCGGCTCACACTACCCCCCCCCCTTTAGGAGCGAGCCATCCCGGTTCGCTCTTGATAGTTCCGGAGGATGGCATTCACCCCGCCAACATTGAAGTTGCGGGCCGGCTCCCATGAGTTGTGGGCTGCGTCGTAGCCCTTCCATTTGACCAGGTACTCCCATCCATGACTACGACGACGGTGGTCAAGGATGGCCTCCACCTTAATCTCTTGCTCACCCTCGATCACCACTGGAGGGGGAGGCTCACAACTGCAGCCAGGAAAATGCTCGGCCGGATCATGGTAGAGCTTAAGTTTTGAGATGTAGAACACGTCGTGGACTGGCATTGAAGGCGGGAGAGCCAACCGTGCCACCACGGGTGTCCGCATTTTGAGCACCTGGAACGGACCAAGCCACCGGGGTTTCAACTTGTCCGACCGGACCCTGCAAAGCTTGACATGCGCGCTGTTGAGAAGCACGCGATCACCGACCTTGAATGTTGCGTCTGCGCGTCGGCGGTCCGCTTGTACTTTATGCTGCTCTTGCGCCTTCTTCAATGCATGTCGCGTCGCTGCCCAAATCTGCTTGAAGTCGCGTGCGGTAGACTCCACCGCGGGCAGGTTGCTTGCGACGTGCAAACTGAGGGGCGTGGCGGACACCGTCCCGTTCACCACCTCAAATGGCGCCTTGCTGGTGGAGGCGGACGTGGCAGAGTTGTACGCCAGTTCAGCGACCGGCAATCGCTGGTCCCACGCCGTCTCGTCCGGATCACCCACTGTGCGGAGGAGCTGCTCCAGCGTCTGGTTTGTCCGCTCCCTTTGCCCGTCAGTTTGGGGATGAAAACTGGTCGACATCTGCACCTTGCTGCCGTACCGCTCCATGAGTTCTCGCCAAAATTTGCTTGTGAAACGCGGGTCACGGTCGCTCACAATGGACCGCGACAGGCCATGAAGACGCACCACGTGTTCGAGGAACAGCCGAGCCGTGCCTTCCGCGCTCACCGTATCACGCGTCGCAATGAAGTGCGACATCTTGCTGAAGCGATCCACTACCACCAACACCGCATTGTGGCCTGCCGCTGTCGTGGGCAAACCCGTGATGAAATCCATGGAGACGTCCTGCCACGGCTGCTCGGGGATGGACAAGGGTTGGAGGAGACCCGGGGTTTTTTTCCTCCTCGCCTTGTGGCGTTGGCATACGTCACAACTCCGGCAGAATTCAGCCACCTCCGACGACATGGTTGGCCACCAAAAGAAGCGAGCCACCGTCTTCAATGTTTTGTCGACGGAGAAGTGACCACTC
>SZWC01011700.1:7180-19209 GCA_023375785.1 Penium margaritaceum
CGGGGGGGGGGGGGGGGGGGGGGGGGGGGGGGGAGGGTGAGAGGACATAAGAGAGGACCATATTTATACCGTTGGAAGGAAGGAGGGTCCGGAGGGGGGAGGGAAGTGGGGAATGAAAAGGTTGGAGTCCATTGGTGAGGGATCTGGAGGTTGACGTGGTGGGAAACAAGGGAATGACCTTGAAAATGGACAAGGAGGTATGGGATATGGAATTTGTGGAGGTAATAGAGGACACGTCGCCATCACTTGTGGTAAAAGAGGGGGGGAACCAAAGGGGTGAGATGGGAGCTTCTGGTGAGCCAAAGGTGAGGTGAAGGTGAGCTTGTGGGAAGAGATGATGGGGGAGAAAAGAAGGATGGACAGGCCATCCCCAATTGAGGAAGACGAAGGGTCTAGATGTTGGAGGGGGCGTTCAAGGGTAGTCCAGCCCCCCCTCTTCTAGTATTGTAGAAGGACATGGAGAGCTGGGGGAGGGGAGGGCATCACCCTTCATGGAACATAGCTGTATGGCTGATGTTGCCAGACTCGCATGTCAGTACCATGGAGGCCACAATGTGGGAAATGACTTTGTGGTCATAGGAGAGATGAGAGAGGCTGGAGGGATGGGCAACATAAGGATGGGGAGAGGGGAGTGGGGAGGTATGGCTATCTTAAAAACAAATAGTACAGCTCTCAAAAGATAAATTTTGTATACAACTAAGCACTAGAGGAACATTGGTACGTCCAAAATGCTTTTGAAAATTTCCAAAAGAGAATTATGTAAAATCCTCTCGAAGTGTGACTTTGTTTTTTAGGTGAAATAGCTTGCGTACCCACAAAACGTTAAGTGTGACTCTCATCCACCTATTGCTTGGAAGAAAAGCAACCATCCACCCACTGTTCCCAACAAAAGAAACCATCAGTCCATGCCATTCGTCAAAAGCAACCATCCGCCCACGGCAGTTTCAGTTATCAAAGAATACCAGCATCTGCTTCATACTTTTTGGACTCTGGGTACGTCGTTGCTTTTCTTCAACCGAATCCTGATTTTGCATTGGGTTTCTGTCGTCCGTACACTAGTGAACTGCATATGTATGCATGCCACTTTATTCAAAGTGTTTTTTATGTAATGAGTTGGTTTGGAATACTTTACGAGTTTCATTGAATAGGGACAAGAGTTGTGTATCTCAACCATGTAGTCATGTTGCTTCTGTGATGCTTCATGTTTGCGATGCTGATGTTCATTACATTCGAGTACATGCCAAAGTAACAAACATGCCCTTCGTATGTGGATTCCTGGCCATCTGCCAAACCTATATGTGCACAAAGAGCAGGGCCGCAAGGCTGTCCTTTCATGCAGGGGAATTGAATGGGAAGTGGTTGCAATCCACTTACAAAGAACGATGTAATGGGTCCATGGCATGCCGAGGCCCGGGCAAACGCCATGGACATGACATACATAGGCCTTGACTTGGATGCATGGCCACAGGTGTACGCGAGCGACGGTCAAATGTTGGCGGGGATAAGTGTCATCCTCTTCAGTCTTGAATCAGTTTCGGAGTCTCCGGTGCACACCAGCGACCATGCAGGGGCATCGGGTGTATGACGTGGAGCATCAACATGACCTTGATGCTCATCATTAAGTGAGGTGAATCGATGTGCAGGGTACGAGATACATGCATTGCAGGATAAAAATGACTAGGTAAACATCTTTGGCACTATGGCGCCCCAAACCCGGGTAAATGCCCGGAGGGTGGAGGCTTTTGCCTCCGTCCGACTGGTGCGTAATCAGCCGCCTAGACCTGCAAGCTGACGGCCCGTCCAATGTACTCAGGCACTACATCCAAGAACAGCTGCACTTTCCCCTCGCCTAGCCCCTTTGACACCATGCCTGGCTATCTCCGGCGAACGGGGTGCGCTGCCCGTGCTGTCCCTATACCGTCCACCATGCGTGCAACCTTGTTGCCAACTGGCCATGCAGGCCACTGGCACGATGTTTGTGTTGGAACCTTCTGACCCAAGGCGGAAGGTGCCAACAGGACCCACATCTGTTGGGTGGCAACCCACTGCCGAGTTTGTTGCACCACCGGCTGTACCACCGGCTGCACCACCGGCTGCACCACCCGCTGCACCACTGATTGCACCACCTGCTGTACCATCCACTGCACTACCTGCTGCACCACCACCTACACCACCGGTTGTACAACCCACTGCACCACCCTCTTTATGCCATACTATTCCTAGCAATGGCACTCATGCGCATGCCCACAGTCGGCCGGTGCAACATCCTCACCACAACCAGAACTTTAGCCAGTCCCCTGCTTCGCATCCTGCTACGCAGCATCGGCCGGCATCCCCTTCACCAGGAAATCCCACTGTTCATGGGAACCGCTCTCCTGGGGGCGTGGGTCCACCACCACAGCCAGCTATGCCTCGTGGTCCTGTTCATGGTGTTCCTGTAGCACTGGCTCCAATCCAGCTCCGGCACTCCACACTGTCAACTTTGACTCTGGTGCAGAAGAAAAGGTCTTCTTCTGGCTGAACTGGGATTGGACGTATGAGGAATGGAAAAGGCGCTGGGACAATGCTACGGAGAATTCGCGGCTGCTTTGGATGGAGCCCCACTCTCCGAAGCAGACCGAGACCCTGCCTTGTACACATTTGGCGTGCGGCAGACACCGGACAATGTCCACATGTTTCCTCTGATAATTGGGATCTGTCGTATGGGATTTCTATTGTTTCTTGCACAGTCCATGTTCGATTCTGTGTGGTGTTATCTTAGACAATTTCTACGTTCACACTGTGATGATCCAAATTCTTGCATCATTTCCCATGTGTCACCACATTTTGTCGCATACATGATGTATGTTGCATCGGTTTTTGCAGGCACATCAGATAGCTCTCCTGGTGGTACAACAAAAAATAGGAAGGCCAATGCTGATGAGCTTTTGGAAGGACAAAAGTTCTGGAACATGGCTGCTTGCAGTGCGGCAATTGAAGACTATATGGTAGCACACTGTTTCGGGCTCGAGTGGGTACGCTGTGATCTGGGACGCATTGATGTCCGGTGTGTTGAGGAAATGACAAGGAATTGTACCAAGAACATTTTTGCTGTCATTAGTTCAAAGCTCAGGGCTGTGAAACCATGTCCCATGTCGTGTAAGGCCACCGCTGCATTCCCATGATTGGACGAAAAAATCAAGCTCGGACGACAAGATGGATCGCACAAAGATTTTCAACCCAGATGGCCCGGGATCCAACAACACAACCTGCTATACTTCAAGCCATCATCAAGTCAGCGGCCGGTGTGCAGGTGGCCAACTGCATGCTCTACTGGGCCCAATCTCCCGCACAGGCACAACTGATGGACACCAAGGCCAATTCCTGGTGCTATCGCTATGCCAAGAGGTGAGGACTGCTTGGTTTGTTTTGAGTAGGCTTTGTTATTTGCATCAACCGTCAGAAATCTAGCTTCTAATGATTTATGGTTGTGCAGCTGAAACATGTGGATCCCACGATGCACGCCGTCACCGAGATAGAAAACAACAAGTTCAACTGGGCATTCTTGGCTCCCGGGGCCACAGGCCTTGGCGAGGACACCTCGCACCGGATCATGACCATGCATGGAACCTTTTTGAATAGTGGACCCAAGCAATTCAAGCTCATTGCACAGTTTTTGACGCAAACAATCATGCATGCCCCATGGCCTGGGCCCTGGTTCCAAGTGAGAACAAAGAGTCGTGGACCTGGTTCTTCCAGCATCTGAGCCGTGCTTACCAAACCGCATCCACAACGGGTGCAGTCATCATGACGGACAGGGAGGCAGGCCTGGCAAAGGTTCTCAAGCAACATCTGACTGGCGCTACGCATACATAATTTTCTTACCATCTATGCAAGAACGTGCAAGAGAGGTACAAAAAAGGGGTGGTGTACTGGGCATTGAAGTCTACCCAGGCCCTCACGCATGATCAGTTCCATCGTGCCACATGCCATCTGCGGGTGGTCAGCAAGCAGACTGACAACTACCTTATCCCAGGGCTTGATGGTCAAGTTAGAATCCCTCTTCAGAAATGGACATCGGACATGTGACCTGTTCCATACGGCAGCCACAGCAATTCCTCGGAGTTCCTCAATGCGTACCTCAAGTCCCTCCGCAAGCTTTACCTGTTCTACTGCTTCTGGAAGAGGCTCATGCCAGAGCGGTGGGAGCAGATCGTGAACTGCAACAAGGTCATTGTGCCCATCCAAGAAAAAAGACTCCTCCACAGTTCCCCGGTGGCCAAAGACTACGAGGTCATCAAGGAAGAGCCGCACTCTCCAATGGTGCGAGGTCCAACAAATGCGCGCCGGCGAGATGACCTCCGGCACTCATCTTGTGACTATGGCCGCTGGCACAAGTTTGGCCAGCCTTGTCAACACGCATGTGTAGTCATGATGGACGTGGGTAAAGACCCAAGCGCGCGTGTGGACGTTGGGCAGACAGTCATGTACTTGAGCAGGACGTGCGGTGACTCCATGCCACCAATTGCAGCAGAGGGTATCCAGGCTGCCCTGTCCGGCTGGGGGCAACCAGGACCTTGCCAAGGCTGGAGGATGCCTAGGAGTGCCCACCTGGAGCGTCAGCCACTTTGTAAGTGCAACTCTAACTGTCCAAGGTGTGGCCACAAGGGCCACACACAAAAAACATGCCCCAACCCTGCGGCACCACAAGGCAGCTGCACAGCTACGAGCTAATCGTGCCGCAGCAATAGCATGTGCAAGACCACGAAGGCCAGCAGCAGCACATATCGCAACAGGTGGTGGAGTAGTGGCAGATGGTGCAGTTTCTGATGTCTCTGACCCAGACGACTACGACCCTGAGGCTGAGCTGCGGGGGTCTTCCACAGACGAGGACGTTGGCTAGGTTGTAGAGGACAACTTCGACGACAAGATTTAGGACAGTGGCAGTGAGGACACTCTCGAGTACTCAGCAAATCCAGAAAAGGGATTACTAACGCAAGAGGAGCACGATGCAGAAGGTGCCAGGTGCCGCTTTCAGATAGTCATTTTCAGTGATGGGGACCCTTCTAACCATTGCCAAAATGTCATTGTGCAGGAATACAAGGTCCAAGCCCTTGGCCGCTCTAACAGTTTGAATTCATGGATGAGACATGCAGGCAACATCTTTGGTTTTGGTAGCATTACTAGCCTAGGGCCTGAGTCTATGTACGACACACTACGAAGGTTGTGTGTTAGAACACTGTTACACGGTGGAAGCATGTTGGCCATGTTTATGTTTGAGGTTTGAAATTTTGATAAAGGATGTTTCCTAAAGCAATTCTTTGCACAAGAACCCTGAAACATCCTAATTAATGAGGTTGGCATTGAAGTGATAGGAACATAGTATGGCCTTTTCTACCATTAACTCTTCGTAGATAGGTAAGACGTGCTTGTATGAAGAAATTCCACCACACCAGAGTAACAAACCATATTTAAGCTAGGAAGAACTCCATTTGTGTTTTTCTACATCATTTGTAACAGAAGTTAATGGATTGCATTCAATCCTTGTCCACTCTACCAATGGTTATTTCATTCCTTTGTGGGGTTGGGACATGCTACTTTCTGTCAAGAGCGTACAAGGAATGAAGATGTTTGATGGTAAAGCTACAGTATAGCACGTGTCCAGAACCATGGGATATGGTGCATTCAATGAACTACGTTCCTGAAGACATATTCTATGCAGGTGCTCCAGACTTTGAAGATGGGATCGTAGTGAACCCTGATCCACCCATGGCATCAGGTGGTCGTGGGAAGTTGTATCCCATGTGTGACATCGCTGGATGGATCCACACACTCCAACCTCGTGTGGATCAATGGCTTGTGAATGGGAAGCCAGGTCCTTTTCAGGAACCTTGAGCGACGTCCAAGAACACTTCCATTCGTATTCAAAACGATCTTGGAAGATACTACTTCTACTGACATGTTGTTACCATGATGGTTGTTTGTAAAACAATATCGTTTCTTGCATTACTTATCGCTTCTGTGTACATGCTTCATTATTCATGGTATTACCTGGTTTTTTCAGTACTAATTGTGTAGTAAACATTCTTAAGGCAACTGGTAGTTCAAGTATAAATACATAAATACTTCAAGTGTAGTTCAAGTATAAACATATATGTAATCTATATAAAATAAAGATTAGTTACATGCAATACATCCTTGCTTTCACATACCAGACGGTTCACAGTTTGGCACACCACAGAGGGTATGGATGGATACAGGGCTGCCAGTGATGAGGGTACCACATGGGACAAAAGTGGGATAGCTTAACACCCATGATGTGGCACAGGTAAAATGGGTTGGTGGGAGGTGTTCCCATGTTTTTTTATTCTCACATGCGCTTGATCTTGTTCCACTCGACCCAAGCCTCACATCGGTCCATCCTGGGGCAAGGCGGGATGATGACTCCATGTATCCACTTGAGGAACATATGGATCTCCTCCTCACAACTCAAGCAGCAGCATGGGACGACCTTTGAGCGATAGGGGGTCCGTGCAAGACATGTTTTTTCTTGAGGTTAGCCACCTCAAAGGAAAATTACACAATTAAATAGACAACCATTTTCTATTGCTTCTTATCAAATGGTTGGACGTTGAAACCAGCCTTCCAGGTTTCTTGTTGCATCATGATTGTTTGACAATATGGAGCAGTACTGAAGGAAAGTACAGTCAAAATAATGATAGACAAACCATAATACATGCCTGATATGGAGGGAATAATTGTCTATTTCAATCACACATCATGTGTCGTCTACCTATATCTGAGAAGGGATCGTGTCATGTGCTACACGGTTCACACCCTAGCACACCACGGTGGGTCCGGATGGACCCATGGCTGCCAATGAGGAGGGCACTGTATCGGACGGCGGTGAGGCAGTTTAACACCTAGGAGCCAGCACATGTTGCAGGGGTTGGCAGGAGATGGGCCCCATCCCCTTTGAGTCCCACAAGTCCTTCATCTTTTCCCACCCGATCCACGCATCATAAAGATCCATGGTGTAGGAATCGTCCATGTGTTGGTAACATGTCCGATTACACTTGTCTTCTGCGTAGACGCTCGAATAACATTGAAACAAAATGAAGACAAGCATACTTTATTTTTCATTGGACCTTGGACCAAAGCATACTGGTTTGTGCAGGGAAATCGCAGTCCAAGGTACAGCATCCGAGCCTCTTCCACTAGTTTGGGGACTGACCATATGTTTTGCATGTGGGTTCCGCTCCATCACTATTCAAGTGTCATCGAATAGTGCTAGGGCTATGGACTTTTTTTTCCTCAAATCCTGGATGGGTAGCATCTTTCAGCGTGTGGGGGCTCGCTGATTTCTCGCAGTGCGTTGATACCTGCGTTATTTCTTGTGTTCCATTGATACTTGCGTTACATCATATGCAATGTTGGTATATCAGCTATACAGTTCCAAAAACTGGTTATGTGTGACTTCCGCCCTTGTTTAGTTTTTGGGCCACATCATCCGCGGCAGACGGATCACAATGGACCAGAAGAAATTGGAAGTGGTCACTGATTGACCAAAATCACCAATGTTCCAAACATCTAAGTATTTTCGGTATTTTACAAGTGTACTGTCAATGTGTACTGGAATACGCCAGAGTGTCAGTGCCTCTCTCCAATCTTACTCCAAAAATCTGCAAGCATAGAAATCTTTGAGAAAATCTTTGACAGTGCCAATATTGTAATTAGCAGAAATAATCAATCAAGAAATTGGAGGTGTTCTCCTTCAAGACAACAGTGGTCAATATCAGCATTCCGCGTACATGTCAAGAAAGTCTCATGGACCAGCGTTTAACTACAAGGTACATGAGAAGGAAAT
Organism: Penium margaritaceum; assembly: GCA_023375785.1. Lineage (NCBI taxonomy): Eukaryota > Viridiplantae > Streptophyta > Zygnematophyceae > Desmidiales > Peniaceae > Penium > Penium margaritaceum. Next base: position 15,027 of record SZWC01011700.1, read on the forward strand.
GATTGCGGCCAAACTAACGTTCAAGAATGGATGGTGCTATATGAAGTGTTGACAATGTATCCTCAAAGCCATTCACAAAAACCTCAAATGTTTTGTCACTCAGCCAAATCTGAGCTGTCAAAAAACTCTACGGATTAATTTCCTTGAGTCAATCTTCAACAACCCCATCAAGTGCCATACTGGAATAAAACAAATAGTGGAATCATTGATTTGGAAACCCGATTTCATGGCCATTAGCACATTACTCATCAAATAAGACCCATACCTCACAAGGTTGTTCGTGAAGGGTTATGAGGAGTTTGATGAGTATGAAGAACCATAGTAGCAACAATTATATGATGATCTGTGGCCAGGTCATTATTTCACATGGCAAAGAGCTCTTGTGCATGCTATTGGAGGAGTGTCACGACACTGGTCCAGGTGCACATTTTGGCAAAGATAAAACACAAAGAAAAAAACCATGAAGTACTACTGGTGGGACAAGATGCAAAAAAATAGTAAAAACTACCACAAGACATATGATGTGTGCAAATACCATAAATCAAGATGCACCAAATCCCAAAAATGCTCCAATCTCTACTGGGATCCTAAGTTCATGGTCGGAAATCTCTGTGTCTTCATAGTGGGTTTTCCAATCAAACCAGTGCTCATAGTGGTCAGTTGGTTCTTGAAGATTTTGTGTTTCAACCCACTCGTGAAAATGGTCCCTGAAGAGAGAACAATCCATCCATTCCTCTAGAATGGTTCCTGACTACATGAAATTCCCTCCTCCATCACAAGCAACAGAGATGGGAGTTTCACACACAGACTTTGGCGAGTGATGATTACTTTTTAGGAAATTTGGATCCAGCAATCAATAACCTTACATCCCTAGGCTGATGGAAATACCGAGTGAACCAATGAGATGCTTGAGCAAACGCTTTGCACGTTATGCAGGTCACATGGAAATGACTGGACACTTAAGTTGCCAACCGCCCAGCTTGCATATAACTCCTTGACCTGTGCACCGACATGAAATATTCCTCTTGAAGTCGTTTATCATAAATGGCCCACAACTTGAGGAAGTTTGAGCAACATAGTAGTACTTGAAAACCACCGGCAAAATCCCAAATCTTCTGGGATGACACTAGCCAGACACTTTCAAATACCTAAGTAGTGAAAAGGTGAGCAGTCAATATCTATCAGAAGGAAACCAAGTTCCACATTAGGGATCATGCCCTGCTCAGCTCGGTGAAAGCCAGGTTTTGAGGTTAGGACTACATAAACCTCAAACCAAAGTGGTTGAGGCCATTCACAGTCGAAGAAATGTGGTCACCTTGCGTCACAAAAATCTGACCCCCTGACAACATGGTTATGCACCTGGTGTTCTACATTAGCCGTCTTAGTAGGACCCGAGTGAGCACCTCCCTAGGAGAGTTGTACCTTTACCACCTCCAACTGAAGCAGACAAAGGCACAAAATACGCAATCAAGTATAAAGTCAAACATGGCCAATGAGGAAGATTCATGGAGTATCTTAAAAAGCTTAAGGACTATGGGATGCATTGCATGACAGATGGGATCCCTCAGAAAACCAACAAGACATCAATAAAAACGTTGATGATTGTTCTAGCCAAAGTCAACCTATGTTCTGCAACCCATTGGGACGTTGCGGCTGTAAAAGGGGAAGTATTTCAATCTGACATAGACAAGTCCATGTATGGTGTGCATGAGCATTTCCATCATTACATTCATTCTCCACCGTGTATTGACCGTTGGATTTGTAAACCATTTTGATTGAGTGTATTTTGGCCAACTGTCTCAACCTATGGTACTCCGTGTTTTTTCACTGACGTCCATGAGTCCCTTAACTCCAAACCTAAGTGGCCCACCGGACATTGACCTCTTTACGCTATTTGGTTGAGGGCATTTTGGCCACCTACCCCAACCCCCCAATGGGTATTCCGTTGTAGAAGGTTCTGTTTTGGTCGACCAATTTCAATAAGTGTCGACAGATTCTAAATTCTAAATTTGATGTTTTCATGCCATTTGGTCGCCTTCTCATCCTTTGATATTCTTAGAACCCCCAACATCCAGGTGAAGTTTCTGCAAGAACCCTCTCGATTCTCGCATGGAGACAATGACCCCACGAGGAACAATGATGGCCAATGAGCTTTTTGAAATCGAGGGTATCTTGTCAAAATTTTGTCCAATGGGGGATACATAACCAGTTTACTCCCACAAATGACTGAATTGTCCTATGTCCTCAAGATATGATTTGCTCCATAACTTCTACGGGTGAACCACCTATGCTCCACTCAATGTATTATTCCATTCCAGAAGGTTCTGGTTGGTTGGACCACTTTCCAATAGTTTCAATAAAATTCTGGCCTACCATATTGATGGTTTGATTTTGTTCGGTTGGCCTCTTAGCAACACTATTTCTTTTCATGGTGTACCTCAATATGCTCCAAACCCCTAGACTCCTCGACGGAGTTTCTCGCAGATACATCTCACAATGTGGCGTGATACGCATCATTTTATTTGCGTACCCAAAACCTCAATTTTGCCTTACTGTTGTTTCCACTATTATAGTTATGTACAAGTAACTGTAAAGTGTGTTTAATTGGTCATGTGCCCCTGATTTGTGGGTTGCATGAGGAATGTCCCGAGTCATGCGTTTAAATGAGGAATGTCTCCAATGTAAAACTTTAATGAAAGGATGCCACGTGTGTGTGTGTACATGATGAAAAGAATGCCCCCAATTTGAAAACTTAGGTGTAATCTGACCCGGGTTAGTAGACGTCCATGTCGCAATGGGGGCATAGTTGCATCAGATTTACCAGTTTTGTTGTATTCAGTGACAATATCATGGTCTAATAACTTCAATCGCATTGGCCGCAATAGCAACATCAGCGGTATTTTCAAGTACGAAATGTTATTGTCTTTGACAAGGTCCAATCATATTTCTTTAGCATGTTAAAAGGATGGGCACATTGTTACAAATCTTGGCCTCAAATATCCATGTGATAATTATTCATACGACCGGGCTGGTAAAAAACAACATTACATTCCATGTCCTTTTGTAATAAATGCTGGTCCATCGGTGAATACTCAAGGCATTTGCCACATAGTTTTATAATTTCTCAAATTTTACTTAAGGGATGGTATTCTGCCATTAATCTACAAAGTTGTGGCATCTTGCCATTACGTTTCCTCACGTGTCTCACGGCCAGGTTGGCAAAACGCGAGGTTCCATTCCATGTCCTTTCCTAACAAGTACTGATTCGCAAGTGAATACTGGGGGCATACGCCACATGTTTTTCAAGAATTCCCAGAATTGAATCAAGTGATAGCATAGTGTCATTAATATACAAAGGCAAGGCACCCTGTCATCAAGTTCTCAAACCAGGGACATTGTTCATTTAAAGGACAAACACCTAGCATTTCTCTAGAATGTGGTGCAGGCTCGGGGCATTTCACTAGTGCCTTGCAATTTTCCAATGATTCTCCTTGGATCAACTTTTACTTCACAATTCATACCTAATTACCACTTATGTTTGGCTTGGTGTATGCCGTGTTAATCCGAGGCTAGGAAGGATGGGACGTATGTTCCCAGGGTAGGGGTGGATGGGCTTAACTATCTGAAACTAAGAGTAAGTCCTCCAAGAAATTCCCAAGTATTTCCTGGTTTATATGCCGACCATGTTCAAAGTGCCCCAAGGTTTTATGCCGTTTCCACCTAACCCCAATTTTCAAGATTTCTTTCTCAGAAGCCCGCAGTTCTTTATTTCGTTTCTATGTCATCCCCGTTTTCAACTTTGATTCCATAAAACCCCACCCATTGTCGAAGTCGTCGACCCTCATATGGTGTCAGGCCGCAAAAACAGTAGAGTTTGTATTGGCCTGAGGGTGAGTGTGCGCCCTGGAGGGTCCCTAGCAGTGGCTGGTTCACACCACCAACTGTTTTTGGAGAGACTGAAACTGTGGAGGCAAATGGTTCCAAGGATGGCAGAAAACTGGTCAGAGAGTGAGGCAATAGTTTTGGCCTCAATTGACTGGGAATGAACACTTGATCAAGGCTCACAAGCAGTGGTATTTTATAGCCACTGATCTAAGTTTTCCAGAACACCAAAGCATGCCAGATTTGGAGCTTCCTAGCAGATTCTATGGCTTCTAGAGTGGCCCTTGGTAGGCTGTCCTTT
>SZWC01011700.1:22714-43719 GCA_023375785.1 Penium margaritaceum
AAAGTATGTGGGACATGTTTTAGTTCCTGGATTCAACTATGTCCTTCATAAAGTCAGTCCGTGGATTAATTGGAGAAAATGTGAAGAAGTGCCCACACGATCATTTTCAACGGCTTGTTATGGAGAGCAAGATCTACAAAAAACATAATTCAAAGTAGTGTAAAACAACAAGTTATACAACCACACCATTGGCCTCGTACGTGTCAATGGAAAAACTCTATTCACCAGTACAAGGAGCAGCCGCATGCTACAAGGCAGGGTCAAACACCCTATAATACAATTCCTTTGACAATCAGCTCATTCTTGACCATCGGCTCTGCCTGACGCATGTTCATCCATGCTTGGAAGAACCACTCACATGCAGCTTCCTTAAGTTCCTTCATCCTGATATTCATTGACCCTACCGCTTGGCTATGATGTACTCTCCACACTATAAACACTTCTTTCACTTTATTCGAAAACGGACCCATCAGCCCCAAATCTGTTGGCTGTGCCTTTCCGGTGCATCGTGGAGGTACACAGACGGTGCGCATGTATTGAAAGCTAGCATGGAGCCATTTGATGAAAGCCCCACAGCAGTGGGGACACCATGAATTTAGCACAAGCAGCAGGTCTGCTTTGCCCTCGCGGACACCCAAAGCTGCACATGTCCGCATGTAGTAGAGCAGGACAATGTTTCGCACCCAGTCCTTTGTCGTGTCACCAATCGCAGTATGGATGAGATGCCATGCATTCTCCACCAGCCTACATGCATGTGGTCCTTGTGGCAGGCTGTACAATGTTTTATCAGCTATATGGACAACAGCTCGCCCGTCATGGACGACGTCACCAATGCCATGATCGCCTATGTTTTGTCCATCCCCAAGATGCTGATGTCCTTTGAGTCAAGAGGACTATAGGTGTGGCCAACCGATGGAAGGAGTTCAATGCCTGTGTGGTCGGCGTTTAGAACGTGGAGAGGCTTGATGTGGTAGAGGATAACCATGCATGAACAGCGGTGATGGAACGGTAAAATCTTTTCCTGCGATTTTTTCCTGTGCAGTAGTGGTGCTTGCACACCATGTCCAGCTAATCTCATGCATGACAAACTGCTACACCCACTGCCTCCCAAACGCATGTGTCCTGTCTCACTGCAGTTCGTCTAGAGCATGCCGCGCTATGACACCGTGGATCTCTTGGAAAATCACCTTCAATTTCAGCACTATGCCGGCTTCAAGGGCCTCTTCCAGCTTCTTCTTTATCTCACCCTTCACTGCTGGGTGCTCCACCAGCCACGCTTGCTTCCCCTCTGAACCTTGCTTTCTTTTCTTTCCAGTGACCGGAAGAGAGGGTATCGCAGCAAAGGATACAACAATCTCCACCTCGTACTGCCTCATTATGATTTTCTACCTGGCTCAAACCATGAGAGAACAGAAGTAGATGGAGTAGCTGTCTGGGGTACAGAAGGTACGACAAAGGTGCTTCACTGACATGTACGCCAATGGACTGGTTTTGAATGCACGAGATATGGTGACAAAGTGGCTACTGCCGAACTGATCCGCGTAGGCTCCACGCTTCTTGCTAGTTGTCAACCGCTCATAGTCTTTTTGCTCACCGAAAGCACAAGGCATTTGCTATCCACATAATCATTCAACAATTGTGAATCGCTCATGCTTCTGTCAAGAGATGGAGCCTTGCCAATGACAAGTGGGCCTGGGTAGACGGAACAACGAGGGTGCTGCCTTGGCATTACTTCATTGGAGGAATTTGCCTCTGGAGATGGAGGTGCAGAGGCTTAGCCCTTCTCAACAGCAGTGAACCTCTGAGGAGGAGGAGGGGAAGCTTGAGCTGTTTTTCCACTGCCACCCTGTGCAGGAGGAGAAGAACATGGAGCAGCTTAAGCGCTACCACCGGACGCTTCACTGGAGTTGTGCATGACAGATAAGGAGCTGGCAGCTCCCAAGGAGATCACACCAACAGTGAATTAAATTCAGGCGTTGTGCATGCCACTGCCTGGTTCAGCAAGCATGATGACCAATGGGGCGTCGCGAGGGATCATGAGAGGAGATTTTGCCCTTCCATCCTACATGTAAGTTGAATTGTACGGGATTGGTGAGGAATGATTCTCACTGGTGATGTCGGCAGTCAATACGACAGGTTGTCGTGGACAACCAACAAGACGTTTTGAGGGAGGGAGACGGGGCGGAGGACCTTGTCTGATTGCATTGTTGAGACGATGCACCCTATCCTCAGCTGATACCTTGGTCAAAAAACAATCCACCGTTTAGGTCGTTCTGGCTATTTTTGTACGACCAGTACAACGGACTTCTACACATGGCAGACTTTGCAACAGTAAAGTCAATGACGCTAGGCATGGTGCTTTGAACCCCGACCGTTATACAAAAAGTCGATGGCATGAAAAGCAGCCACTACGAAATGCCGTTGTACAACATCTTGGACACTCGCTCTCGTCAAAATGATAAATTGAGCCCGATGTGTTGTTAAAATTTAAGTGTGTGGGCCCTCCTTATGAACAAAATTAAGATTTTACCCAAATACTTAAAAGGTCTTTTTTTTTGGCAGAGGATTTTGGGTCATCTCAGCCATCGAAATCCAAATGCAGGAGGGCAATACTTGTGCTAGCACCATCACTTACGCCCGCATTACATCTTGAGCCAACCACAGTCTTTCTGCCTAGATCACTTGGTGTACTCGGGCTGCACAGTGCTACGCGTGCATCAATGAGATACCCTACTGCTCGTTCATTTTGACCACTGGATTTCTGAAAATTTCGTGTTCCTTAATTTTGTTCAGTTGCTTTCGAATTCTAATTTATTTGATCGTGCCTTGATTCCGTTCTTAGAGTGAGGGATGTACTCTTGAATTTGACCATGGGTCAAGTGCAGCTCCTTGGTGATCCTTAATTTTGGCAAATTTGTCGCGCTCATGCTCCATAGAGTCGCCAAATTTACAGCTGGGCAGCGAAACAATGACATGTTTGCCATAAGCTGTTGCGAGCTGACAGGGCAGCATATCTTTGGGGCAATGGGAGGACGCTATGGCATGATAGCAGGAAAGCGGGCCAGCAGCGCAACGGGAAAGCAGATCAGCGGGACAGCAATGGACTGAGAGAGCAGAACGCATTTTCTGAGCAAATGGAGGTACAAAGTGGAAAAGAAAAAGACACCAGCTAAAACACGAAGTGAGGTAGAACCCAGTTAACCAAATTTTATGCATGATCCCTTGAGATCAACAAATTTCTCTAAGAAATATTTTGGTTGACCGTTGAATTCAACTAAACAAAATTTATTGACACTTTTCAACGACCAAAAAAGATCATCAATATCGAAATCAAGGAGCAGTAGGGTACATGGTTGATTCTACTCAAGAATTTATGCAACAACACTTTGGGCTTCCTATATTGTATGTTTGTTTTGTCCATCTCATAATCTCACGCCACTTGAGGCTGACGGCATCCACGATGTGGAAGGAGCGGATCCCATCCTTTCTCGAGGGACACCAATATCTTCAAGTTGACATAGTGCATTGGGTTATCATACGCCTGCTTCTACACTACCTTGCTGTAGGTCATGTCCACGTAGCTGTCGGGGTTTTGCCATTCTCAATGAGAACAGTGCAAGCATGGACACACGAGATGTTGAAATCATAGAAGTGATCGTAAGATCACTTCTTCATCTCATTATCCTCTGTGAAGTGTTCCCCTCCTGAACTGGTTGTAGTACCTTATGGGTTGCAAGTGTGCAATACTTTGCATTTCCTTGTCCTCTGCTTCTTTTGCTTAAGAGGCTTGCCAGATATGGAAGGCTAGTTGTTGTCATCTTCATCATAAGCCATTCACCTATTACAGAGGCTAGCAAAGCACAAAAATGGGAAGAGTTTGTGTGCCTCCACTATCCTTGTGTTATGAGATTTAGTAGCAGTACACGTGTGACCACCCAAACCCCTCAGACCATAGCAACAGGATTTGGCGGCAAGCGGGATACCCCCCCCCCTTCCGCCCGCGTGAATGTGTACATTTTCGCTACACTCCTCACTATCGTTAACTCATCTATCCCATTCCTGCCACTTGTAGGTATATGCCAGCCACCAAAACCCTGATTGTGATGCTCATTTCACAAACATTATAGCATGCATGAGCTAGTTGGTTCATGAACAAGCCCCAGTTCTCCTCGTCCTCCTAATTTCTGATGGCACATGTCATTGACAAATAATTTTTATCATCGTCTTATAACACTATGAGCAGCACCTGTTTTTCTGTATCCCCGTGGTGTGTTACATAAAGCGTGATGATTGGTTGCACGTGTATCCAGCTCCTACGGCATGCTCCCTGAGCCGCGGAAGTGCGATGAAGCTTCTACTTTTCATTGCCTTGGAAGGTGAAATCAATGGTGTTCTGATCCACCTTCATCAACTGCATGGTCATGTGAGAAGAAAGATGATTGCTTTTATCAGCGTTTTGCACTAAAGGGAGAAGAGACACTAGAAACAACTAACCTCGGTGTAGTACATGAGAAACAACTACTTCATTTTGTTGATCGATGTAGGGTGCCAAAAAGTGACCGGAGTGGGTTGCTTGATGAAAATCATCAGGAACAACAGATGCAAAGAAGATGTATTCCTGTTTTTGTAGCACTTTATGGAACTTCATTTGGATTTGGATAGATATGGATTTTCAAGGTTTGGGGGCAGTGGGTCTGGTTCAAGTGACGGCTCCTACACTACCAGCACCAATGACGGCTAGAATTATTGGCTAGGGAGGCTTGGAGTGGCCTTCAAGGTAGAAAGGCGGAAGGAGGACCTCCAAGGATCTTCAAGGAAGGTCCCCACTAAGATTAATGGTTATGAACATGGCAGGGATGGTAATTATCTTGTGTGAGAGTGACTTCTGCTCATCCCGCTTGGCTAAGAGTGTGCTAGGAAGTGAACTTTGACAGAGTGGTTGTTCCAGCTCCATGCACCAAATGAGACATAATTAGGCTTGTTAGAAACCTGTGCTAATGTAGTTTCTCATGCACAAGTCAAAACAGCCAATTTTGCTCTCTACACAACATTTGACATACTTCCGTATTTTTGTCTTTGCAATCTGCAACTTGTCTCTTACGGTCCTCCCTAGCAGCACTTGGTGAGCCTGATCACCTCTATGAGGGCTGCCTAAGTTTCTACTAGTGTTACCAGAGCTAGAACAAGGCCTTGTCTCACCCTTAAGGTATCCCTTGCATACTGGTGCATGAGAGAGGCCGTTCGTGGGCCAACGTTGCAGTCAACATGGCAACAACCGCTTCTGTGGTGGCCGGTGTCAACATCGCCAAGTTCAAAGGCAAGAACTTCTTCAACTCGAAAAACAACATGAAGATGGTGCTGGTGGAGAAGGGACTCTGGAGCCATGTGAGTGAGGATGACTCTGTTGAATCCTCCCTCTCCACTGCCGAGGCCTGCACCTACCACAAGAAGCGGGACCAAGCCATCGCCACCATCTACCTCCACTTCGCCAAACAGGAGAAACTCCTTGTCCGTGGCATCCTCACACCAAAAGAGGTTTGGAACAAGCTTGAGTGCACTTATGATTCCAAGTCAATCCTCATGAACATGTAGTTTCATTGTTGCTTTCACACCATGAAGATGGATGCGATGGAATCTATGATTGATTATCTCAACATGGTGAAAGCTTTGGTTGACCAGCTTGTTGCGATTGAGGACCCTGTCAAGGAACATGTTCTCATGCTGACCATCCTCTCTGGCCTTCATAGCAGCTACACTCCTCTCATTGTTTCCCTGGACCAGCATGGCAACAGGCTCTCACTCAATGACGTGAAGGAGTCCTTGTTGTTTGAGGAGTAACACCGCAAGGAGGGAGAAGGAGGAAGCGGACTATTCGTAGCCCTTGTCACCAACATGAGTCAAGGGGTGGTGTTGCATCAACCAACAATAGCGGAGGTGGAGGGAAGAAGAAGGACAAGTACCACTAATGCAAGAAGCCCGACCATTAGGCGGGAAAATGCCTAATGGAGAAGGCAGAAATTGTGACTGGGTCGGGTGTGGGAAAAGGTCCAAAGTCTTTGCCAAAGTTGCTGATTACAAGTGTAGATTAATGAGCATCATCCGGATCATGCACGTCTCCGCCAACACCGCCTGGTTCTGGATCATCGACTCGAGAGCCACTCAGTACATGACCTACCGTTGGGAGTGGTTTGTCGTCCACACTGGTAATGAATCTTTCCGAGTGTACATGGATGACAATCATGTGCAGATGGTAGTGGAAGAGGGTGAGATTTTATTCTGTGCTTCTTTCTAGGGGAAGCACCTGGAACATCGTGTGAAGGGAGTGCTCCATGTTCCGGAGCTGACAGCTCATCTCCTAAGGCCTGCAGTTCCATGTTGAAAATGGTCGTTGCACCATCTTAGTTTGTGCCAGCCAGGTGCTTGCAAAGGCAAAAAATGACGATCGCCTCCACCATCTTTTTGTGGTATCAGAGAAGGGAGCTACCTTAGCGGCAGCTACGAGACTGGGAGACAACAACATCAGTCCTGGGCATTGCCGGCTTGGATACCGCGGCTTTGGTGCAATCATCTCAATGCAGCAATTGGTACACGGCCTACATTTTAAGGGGTTGAAGCAGCCCGGTGTGTCATCCTGCGAGAGCTACATCAAAGGGAATAAAGCCCGCTCTAGGAAGGAGAAGGCGATAGTTGAGCTTCTCTCTCTTGTGCACTCTGACATTTGTGGTCCCAGGCCATCACAGTCCTTGTCTGGAAAGCTTTACTTCGTCACGTTCATTGATGACAAGTCACAGAAGACGTGGGTGTTCTTTCTGGCCAGGAAAGATGATTGTTTTGATGCCTTCAAGGCATGGATGGCTGCTGAAGGGAATGAGAGTGGCAGATCTCTGAAGGTGCTTCACACCGATGGCGGAGACGAGTACCTCTCCAATGACTTTGGCGACTTCCTCAACTACAACTGGATCAACACAAGGTGACACCACTTGTAACACCGCAGCTGAACGGCTTGGCTGAGCTTGCCAACCACATGGTCATGGAGCGTTCCTGCAACATGCTCAAAGACACCGAGCTCCTACCAACATTTTGGATGGATTCATTCAACACCGTCGTGCACTTGAAAAACCGGAGCCGGAAACGGGATGTGCCGCAGATGACGCCGGAGGAGGCATGGATGGGACGCAAACTGGATTTCACGTACCGAAAGGTGTTTGGGTGCGGTGCATTCACTCATGTGTCCGCTGCTAACTGCAAAAGGCAAGTTTCCAAGGGTGGAAAGGCTACCTTCCTCAACTACGACACCATAGGATACTGCTATACAACCTCGTCATACGGAAGATCGTAAAGGGCTAGACATGGATCCCAATGGAAGCAGTTACGGTTGCACCGGCTCTTCAGCCAGTGGGAGCCGTGCGCATGCAGCTGAAGAGGAGAAAACGAAAGGTAGTGGTGACAGGGAAACAGGGGAAGCTAAGGAGGAAAAGCAGCCAAAAACCAAAGCAGACAAGGAGTAGCAGCCGAGCAATCAGCAGCAGCTGCCACGGAAGTCAGCACACCTCAACCATGGTGTGGATGGTCCCGTGGAGCCACTGTGGTGATCCAAGCGCCTTGCAAGAAAACAGAGAAAGCTAGAGGAGCGGTTAAACCTGTGCAATTTTTCAGTCCATAGGAGTCTTCTGACATATCCTCTTCCTCACCATCGTCGACGACCCAGCGACATTCAGCAAAGTCATGTGCAGTGACGATGCAGCAGATTGGTGTGCCGCAGCAGAAGAGGAGTACAAGGCACTCATGAAGCAATACAGACCTGGAATCTTGAGGAAGCTCCACGTGGCAGCGAGGTGATCGCCTGTAGGTGGATTTTGCGACGTAAGTGCGGCCTGATGGTAAGGCGCTCAGGTACAAAGCACGGCTGGTTACGAAGGGCTATGCATAGACTGAGGGTGTGGATTGCAATGAGAGATTTGCATCCATTGTAAAGTTTCCCTCCATCCATGCAATCCTTGCTTTTGCCACTGTCATGGACTGGGAGGTGCGCCATGTAATGTGTAGAATTTTTTTTATAGTGACCTTGAGGAGGATGTATACATGGAGCAGCCGGAGGGGTTTGTGTGGAAGGGTAGGAGGAACATGTGTGCAAGCTTGTGAAGGCACTCCACGGCCTGAAGCAAGCTCCATGTACATGGTACCACAAGATTGATGAGATGCTGGCTAGCCTTGGTTTTGTGTGCAGCGAGGCACATCATGCGGTCTATGGACATACACAGGATGTAACCAGGTCATTGTCCTCTTCTTTGTTGATGACCTACATATTGCCTCTGACTCAAATTCTCTCCTGAACGATTCTAAGCAGTCCCTTGCAACCATGTTTGACATTAAGGACATGGGAGAGCTGAGCTACTACCTGGGTCTCTAGGTGAAGTGTGATCTGTAGCAGCAGACCTTGGAGCAGTTGTAGAGCACTTACAAGAGCGACATCATCATGCGCTCTAACATGGGAGGTACACGGAAGGTGGCAAAACAGCCGGAAGTGGGAGGGGATCTGAGCCTCATGCAGGCTCTTCGCGGCAAGCAGCAGAGAAATCGCATGCAGGCGGTATCATACCAAGAAATAGCTGGGAGCCTCATGCATGTATCCATAGACACGTGCCTTGACATCAACAAAGTAGTGGGAGCAGTGAGCAACTTCTATGCCAACCCAGGTGTGCCACGTTGGGAGGCATTCAAGCGCGTGCTACGCTACCTCAACAACTACAGTGGGCTTAGCCTCGCCTTTCATGGCAACAATAGACAGGAGGCAAAAATGCACTCAGCCAAACAGCATAAAGGTCCCATGGTTGATGCATGGTGGGCCATGAATGCAGGAAAAAAAATGCCCAGTCGCAAATTTTAGGGACTTCTGTACATCTAGGACATAAAATGTTTGAGACTAGTGGATAGCGTTAAAACATCAAGTTGGAAAATCCACCAATGGTTAATGTATTCAAATGTGTTTTTTGCAAATTAACTGAATGCAGATTCCTCTATATGCCCTTCTTTTTGTGAGCAGTGTCGATGTTGTTTCACCACAACCATCAAGGATGATGGTTCACACGCTTTTTCTGACTATGGATTGCTTGTTGTAGTTGATTACTTCCTTTAGCATGCTTACTGGAAAGTAGGAGCTCGTGCAAGAATCCTCACAAAGAAGGATTTCCCTAGCTAACAGAGGAGGACACAGATGTAAACATTGTAAAAGACCTAGAAGCGATGTCAAGAAGTGTGGTCATGAGTGTTGTGTAGAGTTGCTCACATCACTGCAGTACAAATATGACTTATCATTATTTTCCTATTTCCCTTTGTACTCACTCAAACTCGAGTTGCTAGCAACTCAAGTCTAATTGCATGGTCCATACGTTTTAAAACGTGGTACACGGAGCAAAGCGGTACGTGACAAAGATGTTTGTCAGAGATCGTTGCTCCGCTCACTGGTTTATATGTGCTATTAAACCAAAGTATGTGTTTGTTCTGTTCACCATAATTGCTCAATTTTCATCCTGTAAATTGTCGTTTGTCTTTTGCGATGTAGTAGCACTCCAATGGAAGCATAGTGAGCCAAAGAGTATTGTGGTCTATTGCAAAAACAAGTCCTCCTATGTCTGTGCATGGGTCATCCACACAAGTCTCAACTCAGAGAAAAATGGCAATGTATGAAGATGGTCATCAATGTGCTCCAAAGCAGACCAGGGGAAACCCGTATGCAATTACAAGTAGACGCTCCACCACATCCGAGGAACAAAATTGCATTTTCCCACTACCAAAGAAAAGGCGCTACGTGCTCTTGTGGAGGTAGTGATGCATATGTGCCACACCGCAACATGTGGAATGCACTTGATATCAGATTATGTAGAAGGCAACCGATAATGTGTAGGGAGAAATAATGGGGCGTGGAGGCATCGCTCTGTCTCATGTGCTACGCCGATGCTGATTGGGGAGGGAATATCGATGACAGAAAATCTACCTCCGGCTTAATGTGTATATGGAATGAAGGTGCAGTCAGTTGGGCAAGTCGCAAGCACGAATGTGTCTCTATGTTGACAGCTGAAGCTAAGTACAGTGTCTTGGCTGAGGTGTGTAAAGAGATGTTGTGGCTACAAACCTTGCTATCTGAGATGAAGGTACCACAGGCAACGGCGACGGTCATCAAGATTGACAACAGGAGTGCGATTGACATGTCCAAGAACCCCGTCCTGTCCAGCACACAAAGCACATCAAGATGCGCTACCACTATACTCGAGACTTGGTCTACAAACAGTCAGTGGAGCTCAAGTATGTCGGTACGCAGCTGAACCGGGCTGGCATGCTTACAAAGCCACTGAACAAGGATCTCCACCAGGCGAGCAGGCAAGGTATCGGCATGGTCAATGCAAGTGATGATGAATGATGATGGTCAGTGACGCAAGGTGCACGGGAGATATTTGTTGAATATTTTTGCCCCTTGTTCAGTGTTGTAGGACGGATCAGGAATGCTCTGTCCCTTATGGAGGTATGACCCCTGGATCCATTGTAGAGTGACTCAACTATGCTCTGTCTCTTGTGAGATATGACTTGTGAGTACACCATGTGGGTGAGTGGTTACCTTGGCCATTTTGTTGATTTGGCCAAGTGAGAGGTCATGAGTTCAATCCTGGCCCCATGCACATATTGTTTACTGTGGACGCTTCCAAGAAACCGGTCCGTAGCTTCTTGGACGCTACATGGTTGGTATGTCCCCTAGATACTAGGATGCTTATGTGTCAAGACCACAGTGCAAATCTATTGGTGATGTGGCTGGTTCAGGCCACTTCCCAGGAATGTGCTTTTGAGTTCTAGGACAAGACAGACAGTTATAAAAGGACTTTCTAGTATGCTGATCAATTGACCCTTACTTGATGCTCTCTTGCGTATTGACGACTTGAGCTCTTCTTGAGATGTAATGCTAAGGCGTTAGTACTCTTGAAGGTAAAGTGTATGCCTGATTAAGTTTGGAGTGCATGACACATGTCAACCAAGGAAGAAGGTGTTAGAACCTTTTTGAGATTTTTTCGGTTTCGTGGCTTCTCTGCCAGAGGTGGTTAGCTTAGTAGCTAACAGTTTGAAGAGCGTGACAGACACGACTAGTGTATTGTGTCATGATGCCATCAACTTTTAGGCATTTCTTAAAACATCATAAGAATGTGATAAGAGATGTCATCTCTCAAGGCCCATTGTGAAGAGTCCTTTCACATCAATATTTTACTATGAAACACTGGCAGTTTTCTTGTTTCAATGTTGATTATGACTCGTGATGTGGTCGGTCGGACTACCAAGGTGTTGATGATAACACACTGTTAGCATAGAGCTATTGGCTTATACGTCTTTTCCATGGTCATAAGCTTTAAACATAAAATCTAGATCTTTTTGTGATCCTAACTATTTGGTAGTTGGTTTTTAGAACAAATGAGATTTTCATAGTTCTCTGGCACTCCAATAGTAGAAAGGAGTGTTACTCATTTTCTTTGAAATGGAATTTTCACAGAACTGTGGGTGAACTCATGTCACCGACATTGGTTCCTACACATTTGTATATCAATGTCCATGACATGTTCATTCGTTGAATGATGATAGACTGAAGGTGTCACCTTCAAGTTTTACATTTGACATTCAGTCAATCTCGTCATACGCCAGACTTTTAAAGTCTCTGACATCCGCACTGCGGCATCTGAAATTGTTGAGGACCCATCGAAGTGTCCCTGTCCCTCTCTGGCCCATTAACAATCCCCACTCATAAGTATCCTTGTCTTTTGAACAGAGTCTTCGGTACACTCATGTACCTCTTTATTGTCGGTACCGGTCGGGTACTCCAATTTGTATCCATCACTTATCGAGTGAGAGGGTGCCAATAGTTTCACAATTGAGAATCTATTCAAGCGTAGCATCCTTGACACGTTCAATCACGGACCGATGCTTGCATCGGCCATGAAAAATGATGAACAGAACCTCTTAAAGGTACTAATGTATCCAGTACACACTGTGTACAGGCAGCACGATGGCAATCCTTAAGGAATGAAGTCGACGTGCTACCAAACCAGGTCTCTTTCACATCTCATGACATACTCATGACACGGACTTAGTCATGAAACGATCATATTTTCCTTTTAACATTGTAGCGCAATGGGATGTGCGACTATCGTAGAACACGTCCTGTGCCTACCAACCCACTTATTTGGTGAAATGGTGTCACCATTTTCATCCAAAACATCAGCTCATCGTCATCTTGTTCAAATGTCGCAAAACCGTTATGATCATTTGTCCGTACAAATCATCCATAACTTGATGTCGTGATCGACGCACCAACAGATTAGGTTCTTGTGCATGTCGTGCACGTTTTTCATGCATGTTGTATACCCAATTTCACGTGGCTGAAGTATAGCGGCATGAATCGCATACCGTCCTCTATTGAGAAGTGGGTTGCCTCCGACACCTCATGTGGTCATGCAAGTCGTGCATGTTTTAGAACTGGTGCTCAACTGATTGGGATTTTGTAGCACATTCCATCTATCTATACATAGGAGTTTTTCCACCTTTAGCATGGTCAAAGTTTGAGGAAATCATGCTCGTCACACCTGTGAATCGTCCGTTGAAGTTTTGTACATACTTCTTTCAGAAGAATCCTCCCATACTGCTATCTTCCTAGGGCAAAGGCTTTAACTTAAAATTATTGTCACTATCGGTGACGACTGAGACCGCTGTGTTTTAATTGCGTCGTTTGGGCATACATGTTATTACCATAGCCGTCTATGATTGTTTTTGGACATGCCTGTTGATTCTCTATTTAAATAATTTGACAGCATAATCTTCCTCGACGTCGTCGAGATGCCTTGCAAACATCAGACGCCATAATTTTGGTGCTTCAAACAATGCGCTCGATGCACTTGTCCATATATCTACTTTGCGCATAGATTGTATGCTTTTGTTTGGTGGTCTATTGCAAGATAGTCTGATGAGGCAACGAGTTGGCTAGTTCTTACTAGTCGATACAACGGGGTGCGGTCGGCACCCATGTTATCATTACAATTGGCATCTTGTAACATGTATTTAACCATCAACACTAGTATAGCTAGTCCAATCTAAACTCATGGTCATAGTGCGTTTGGCACTCGCATCAATGGTGTATTTGGCACCCATTACAAAAGTACAACCTGCAGCTTTCCTCAATCTTGCGTTTATGACAATGGTGCATTCAGCATTTGCGCAGCCAATTTCACTACCGCACTCGTTGGCCATACATTCAATGCTCATGTTAAGGGTGTGCTTGACAATTTTGTGAATGCTACAGTCGCATCTCCCATGTTGGTATGCTCCAAGTGCAACCGACACTTGTCAATTTTGGGTGCTCGACCCTTGGATAGGGATTTTCACCATCTCATGTGTGTTGAGTGCGATCGGCACTCACACTCTCCTTTTCTTTAAATCCAAGCACAAATGACTTGCCTTGTATCCTTGATACAATCGGTACTCATGTGGATTCGCAACCGGCCTTTGCTTTGGTCACACCTATGCAATCCATGAGCAGTGCGTTTGGCATTAGCATCACGGATGCTTTTTGGCATTTGTGATTAAAGTGCAGCTGGTACATTTTCAGTGGTGTGTTCGACGCCGAGAAAACTTTTGCCACCAGCAGACCTGCTTTTCCTTGTAATGCAATTGGCACTTACTACAATGATGTAAATGACGCCTGTGTAGTTGTGTAATCGACACGTGTTCTGTGTAGTATTCACATTTCAAATTGTTGTAGCACGTAAGGTGCCTTTATAATGCTATTTTGAATCAAGAAACCGTCTCGATGTTTGTCACAGTTGTGGTGTTCCAACCCGGTGTATGCTGTAATGACTCTTTTGTGTAAACACAATTTGTTTAGAGCATGTACAACCCGTGTTGAGCCATGTCCTGGCTATAAAAGGTCAGGCCTTCCGGGTTTAATCACAAAGTAACCAAAACTTTGGGGTTAGTCCACAAGATTTTAGGCACTTTTTGTGCTAAAATTCTTGCGTTCAAGCGTCTTCAAGTGAATGCCCTTCGTGACACGAAAAACTATTGATTTTCCTTTTTTTTGGTTTGGGACTGTAGCCTGGCAGTGCCACGCCGACCGGTCGAAGGAGCCACGTGGTCCGAGCGGGATCACCTCGGACTATGGGCAATGAGACGGGATGGCTTGAGAGTCGGAGACCCTCAAGCACCGCGGTTTTCACCTAGTCGGCCAAGGATTCCGTCGAATCCGTTACATGGGTATCACAACTCCAGGGCTCGAATCCCACATTGGGTTTACCGGAGATGCCGAGGCGGCTCTCATTCCTAGTGGGGGGGAGTTTAGCGTGGCACTGCCATGCCGACCGGTCAAAGGAGCCATGTGGCTCGAGCGGGTTCACCTGGAACTGTGGGCAATGAGACGGGATGGCTCAAGGGTCGCAGACCCTCAAGCCATGCGGTTTTTGCCTAGTCGGCCAAGGATTCCATCAAATCCTCTACAGGAACGGACAATAAAAAGAAATTCAGAACTCCTACCTTAAAAGGAGCTCAACCAGAGCTTTAAGATTTTTTGCGTCGAAACCCGTGGTCAACTTGACCACCACTTGGGTTTGACCACAAGATATGTCACCTTTTGAAAGGTTTTAAAAAGCGGTTAACATAGACTTCCTCAACTTGAGGATTCTTGAAAAAAACAAGATGAACGTCGGGCACGTCAAGTGCCCACTCTATTTTTGTGTGATACTTGGAATATTCCAAGTATCACCTAGTGATGTGTCATGAAAGTTGTCGATTTGCCCCTTTTCCCATGAACAAGAAAAGAGTTTAGGGAAATAATTGAGAAATTCTTCATTGAAAAGGTCAGACTGAGCTGTGTCCTAGTTTTGACGACGGTCAAAACCGGATTCAAACAAGGATGTTATTTCTGTTTCCATGAGTTAGCCATCAGGCCTGAGGGAAAAAAAAACATATGATACGGTTCAACACTGTGGCCCCTAAGTGACAAGGCTATACGAGACCAACTATGCCACTTGTGCATGTTGGACTAGGCCTAAGTCTTCATCTAACACCATAACCATTGTGTTCCGCGGCCACATTTTGGACGTGAGGGGAAGAGAGGCAGGAAGCTTCCTCCTCTCCATCCTTAGGCCGTCGGCACATACGAAAGGGGGGGAAGAAGAGGGGAGCTCGTCCTTCTTCTCCCCCTCGGGCCGTCGGCCCAAGTGAGGGGGGGAAGAGGGGAATTTCCCCCTTTCTTCCCTTTGGGGCTTCTGCCAAAGTGAGGGGAGGAATGGGGGATCGCCCCCTTTCTTCCCTTCGGGCCGTCAGCCCACGTGAGATGGGGGAGGAGAGGACAAACGTCCTCTCCCCTCACCCTTAGGCTATCCTCCCACGTGAGGAGGGGGGAGGGGTGGGAGAGTGGGGATCCCCTCCCTCTCTCCTCCCTAGTCGGTGTTCAAGAAGGGAAGGAGTGAGAGGGTGTATCCCTCTTTCCTCCCCACTAGCACAGTCGGTGCACAAGGGAGGGAGGGGGTGGAGAGAGGGGCTCCACTCAATCACTCCTCCCTGCTAGCACAATCAATACAAAGGGAGAGGGAAGAGGGAGAGTCCCTTCCTCTCCTTCCCGTCGGAGCCGTCGGTGCGAAGGGCGGGAAGGGAGGGAGTCCCCTCCCTCTCTCCTCCCCGTTGGCACTGTCGGCGCATGAGGAGAGAGGGGGGGGTCGTCCCCTTTCCCCCCTTGGGCCGTCAGCCCGCAAGAGAGGGGAGGGGAGGGAGAGACTCTCCCTATCCTCCCCCATGGGCCTTTGGCCCTCAATGGGGAGGGCAGGGAAGGAGACGGAGGACCGTCTCCTCGCCTACCCCTTGGGCAGTTGGCCCTTGTGAAGGAGGGTGGGGAAGAGGGCAAGGTCCTCTCTCCTCCCCTGGCTATCGGCCCTCAAGAGAAGGGGGGGGGAGAGGGGAAGACATCCCCTCACCTCCCCCTCGGCGCAATCGGCGTCAGCGACGAGGGCGCGAGGGGGAGCTCGCCCCTCTCTTCCCTCTCAGCGAAGTCTTCGCCCATGATGGGAGAGGGCGGCCATCGCTTGTCCAGTAGAATTTTCCCACCATTTTTTTTGTTTCCTGCCGGGCTGCTTGGTCTGTCAGGCTGCTTTGTCTGGTCGCTCTATCAGGCTCTCGGCCTGTCGGGCTCTCGAACGGATAAGATAACTCGCCCCATACCGGTGGCATTTTGTAACGACAAAACAGCGAGAGCACCTATATCGACGGTGAGTCGATTTGTTTTCTTAGGCATTGGATTGATGGACAAAGTCATTTGTCAAGTCAATCAAACAGTCAGCAGAAGGTGATTGGCTTTGATGCCAATGTAACAACTCTAGGCTGTTTTGCGACTAAATATAGAACCAAAAGGTAAGCCCTCGGAATAGTCAGTCCAAGGAGTAGGGACAGTAGTCGCCTCAGCCATTTTGGCTGAGACAAACCGCGCCACAAACGGACATAGTCGTCATATGGTATATTTGTAAACATGCATAATATTCTTTCTTCTTTCACTTGGCATTACAACACTGGAAACAAGACCCTAGCTTCATTCTAGGAGTGGAGGAGGAGTGACACGATGGATTTTCCATCACGAAACTCCTTTCTCCTCGAATCCAGCCAAGGGTTATCTTCCGTGCTAGAGTCGAACTCGACTCTAGCCCATGTATATTTTCCATAACTTTGGCTCCACAAAACGTGAGCGGTAAGTGCCCAAGGTACCCAATAATTATTTAACGACCATCTTTAACCATAAAAATGGTCCTTACGCTACACACTTCAAGTCCATAGTTATGTCACTTGGACTCACGAATGCCCCATAATAGTTGCGGTAGCAATGAATCACATTTGCCGC
Organism: Penium margaritaceum; assembly: GCA_023375785.1. Classification (NCBI taxonomy): domain Eukaryota; kingdom Viridiplantae; phylum Streptophyta; class Zygnematophyceae; order Desmidiales; family Peniaceae; genus Penium; species Penium margaritaceum. The sequence continues at coordinate 39,624 of SZWC01011700.1, forward strand.
CCAAACCTTGATGACTTCATCACTATGTATCTTGATGACATCGTGGAGTACAAGCGCACCAAGGATGACTTTAATGAACACTTCAAAAAGGTTCTTGATGTTTTGTAGAGAGAGACACACTACAAGAAATGTTTGAAGTAGAATTTCAATCACCATTCAATTGAGTTTTTGGCCACATCACTGGCGACAGACGGATCACCATGGATCCGAAGAGTTTGGAGGTGGTCGCTGGTTGGCCAACACATACCAACCTTCAAGACGTATTGGTTTTTTTATAGTTCTCCTATTATTATTGTCAATTTGCAAAGGACTACAATCAAGTTCCAGCAATTCTCTTCGATCTCACTTGTAAAACTACTGAGTGGAGCTGGAGAGACTATGAAAAAGAAGCGTTCAACTTTTTGAGAAACACTCTAACCTCAATGCAAACCTTCTGATTGACAGTTCCGATGATGGACAACGGCATGGCCATTGACGTGTCCAATCAAGCAGTCAGAGCCGCTCTCTTCAATGACAATGGCGATGAAGGACAACCGACCACGCACATGTTACAAAAAACTAAGCGGGCCGGAACACAACTACATTGTGCATGGAAAAATGATGCTCGGAGCTGTGCACGTGTTCAAGACGTCACATTTTTATTTGGAATGTCAAAGGTATATCATCTACACCAACCACCACGCACTTGAATATGTCAAGACTCAGCCAAGTTTGTGCTTTTGGCAAAGCCGATGGATGGAGTTCCTCGAGTCCAGCTTTGACAACAACATCAAGTATTGACTTGAAAAAAACAAATCCAATGAATACTCTGATTTGGTGAGCAAATTTGATGGCTGAGACTGACATGTACCTGGTGAGGCTATTTGGAAAGGCTTACAAGGAGTCTGGCAGGTAGCACAAGACTAAGTTTTGGTTCGACAACCCTTCCTTGCGACAAAAATTCAGTTGCCATGTTTTGGCAACAATGGCTGGAGCGGGGGCCTCCATCTGTTTAGCTAGAGGGAGACGCCCTGTTGCTAGTGTCGGGGGGGGGGGGAATGGGACGTGCTCTCCTCTGAGCGCAGCAATACGGTCACCTCTAACGCACAGACAATAACAGAACCCCGCGTCAACGTTACAAGGGTTGTCGATACTGTCGACGCTACGAAGAAGGAAATTGAGGCTGCGTCGATAGTTGTCAGCGTCACGCAAGGACTACCTCATTGCGCGTCAAATCTCTCCATATGACCGGGGGTCATCCTGTCCGTCATCAATTTGAGAGCGTGTAAGATGCGGGAGGGTGGGCACGGTCAACGGGCTGTTGATGCTTTGTAATAGGGGTTCGAGTTTGCAGAGACATCCATGGCGGAGGGGACTGGTGGGAACAAGTGCGAATGGAGGAAGTAGGCAACGAAAAGTGTCAAGAAGTAGCAGGCGTTGGTACGAGGTGGCAGGTGAGGGATGTCAACACGCATGAAGTAGCATAGCAAGGGCACATGGCGGCTCAAATGCCGCCTTGAGGGAGTATAAAGCGGATTCAGGCAACTCCTGCTTAGCATTGAAAGTGGAAAATTCAAACGAGAAAATTTCCTGTATCAGAAGGACCTACATCGGTGCATTAGATGTTTTTCTTAGAGGTGAATTCTAACAAAGTATGTTAGCGCGGCTCGTCATCTGCATCCAAAAGAGTCACCTTGAGAAGCCAAAACTAGTACAGATTCCGTACTTGGTTTTGAAATCACCCTTTCTTCAAAATAGACATGTCACGTTTTTGCTTTTCGGTGCCAAACGTCTTGTTGATGCACACGTCGGCGTTGTACCCCGTCAGCATGCCGAGCCTAGTTTCTCACTTCGAAGTTCTAACTTTTAACAAGGATAACTTGACATTTTTGTGGCAATTCTCAAGCTCACATGCGTATGTAGGCTCAGTGAAACGATGATATCGGACCAAAAAGGGATATATTGACCTTGGGGCCCGGGTTCTTAGGTAGTCCCAACGTGAGGACCCCCATTGTCGGATCCATCAGCACCGGAGCCTGTGTTCAGGCAGCGGTCAATGAAAAAGCCAGCATGTTGCCGGCACGATACGTGATAGCCGGCTTAATATCGGGCTGGCCATCTCAGGTGATTGCTTGCCAGTACAATGCTCCGGGAAAAGGATTCGACAATTCTGTGAATACATTCATCGTGTGGTATGGAAGTATAACATCGTTGGAACCTATTATGTTGACATGTTTTTCTTTTTGAGAATGTTACTTATTAAACAAGTTCATTCGGTTCGTCGAATTGCTCACTACTTACCGACTGTCATGGGCGAACGCTGGCCGTCGATGTTGCCGTCGGGCCCTNAGGATTCGACAATTCTGTGAATACATTCATCGTGTGGTATGGAAGTATAACATCGTTGGAACCTATTATGTTGACATGTTTTTCTTTTTGAGAATGTTACTTATTAAACAAGTTCATTCGGTTCGTCGTATTGCTCACTACTTACCGACTGTCATGGGCGAACGCTGGCCGTCGATGTTGCCGTCGGGCCCTAAACATGTCGAAGTTGGCCGACGAGGCCCTTTGGTTGGTCATATCGTCCGACATGTCCGAAGGGTTGGTCAGATGTTGAAACGGGTCCCTATAACTATCAGCACAACCAACCAAGGCTCCGAGGTCGAAGTTCCCACCAAGAAGTTATGGTTACGATAGAGGGCAGAATAGCTAGGATATCAATGTTCTTGAAGGGCGGACCCTCCCATATCCAAGAGTGAAAATTTATTTCCCCCATATCCAGAACTTTAAAGAATAAGAACGAGGTATCCGCCTCCCTCCCCATGCTCGATCAGCGACATGCGTCGCTAATCGAGCATTGCGGGGGAGGTGATGCTACACGCTTGATTGCTAAGGGCGGCAGACACGTCATCGCCACACTCCTCCACCCCCCCCCCCCCCCCAGCCCTCCCCAGCCCCATTCCACCTGTAACACCACGAGACTGCGGCATCCTTGCTCGCGAAGACACGAATGTTACGAACAATGTCCCTCTAAGTATCCTCCTAATCGAATGGAGCATCAGAGAAAAATTACATGTGTTCTAGTCATAAGATAGGCTTCACAAAATTTCGACGGTTGTCCCATGGCTATCGAACCACCATGTTAGAAAGAAAACATATAAGGACTCTTCTCTTACACTAACTCACGTTAAAGAACCAAAAAGAAGAAACATTGTCAAAAATAAAGTAAAAACTTGGTCAAGCATATCATAAGCCTATTTAAATCTCAAAAACTCACTTAAAACCGTAAAATATGAATGAAATCAAACTAATTTGTATAACATGATACTTATGACGTAACATTCATTCATAAACCTGTCAAGTTCTATAAATAGTAAATTATATGAATATTATGAAATGTTCTATAACCTTTTATCAATACGAATGTATGTAACAACATCAATCTAGATATTGGTGAAGTGTTGTGATCCATTAAATAATATTCATAAAGATACAAGGAAATGAAGTTTATGACAATGAAATGTATAGTAAGATAATGATGTACATTAGCATAAAGATACATGTTTACATATAATTAGTGTGATTCATATACATGTATATTCATGTAAAAATATACATACACATGTATGAATACATACGTGTATATATAAAAATATATAAAAGAATATAAATGTATCAAAATACATGTATATATACAGAAGTATCTATACATGTTTAAATATGTGTACATATACATATGTATGCACATGTCTAAATACAAATATATACATGTGTTAAGATACAATTATATGAATATATACATGTATAAATATACATGTATATAAATATAAATGTATAAAACTTTATACATATATAAACAGACATATACGTACACATCCACGTAGGCATACATATACACATACACATACATACACATACATATACATATACACATACATATACATATACATCTACATATACATGTACATGTACATATACATATACATATACATATACATATACATAAACATATACATATACATATACATATACATATACATATACATATACATATACATATACATATACATAAACATATACATATACATATACATATACATATACATATACATAT
>SZWC01011700.1:44740-72343 GCA_023375785.1 Penium margaritaceum
TATATGTATATGTATATGTATATACGTATATGTATATGTATATGTATATGTATATGTATATGTCTATGTATATGTATATGTGTATGTATAGACATACACATATACATACACATGTACAAATGTACGATTATGCCGTTGTTCAGTTTCAAGATTCGAAGTGTAGTTTTGTTTGCTTTACACATGAGATTCGAAGTGATTTTCGAGGCTTTGCGTCATGTTGCGAGAGAGATTAGTTCATTAAGAGCGATGATTCTTTCGTTGAGGGAGGTAGGTCAGTGTTTCATCGAAGGTAGCGTTTGAAAGTTGTCGGCGTGCATATTCGACGTCGGTCCTTTCTTTCTGGTTTGATTCTTGAATTCACTTTCAATATTACATAATATAATGAAACCCACTAACCTATGAAGTACTCTTGGTCTTTTTCGGTCTTCTAACGGGCCTTTCGATTGCGTTGCCGAGCAGGAGACCGCGAACTACGAGCCGTTTTTGCGGTGTGGTGGACGACAACATCGCAGGAATAAAAAGCCTCTCAAAGCTTAATGAAATTATCGCAAAGCCATCTTTTGAATAGTGTGTGATGCTTCCTTTTTGCTTATGCTGACATCTCCATGTCGACGCTGCTTGGTATGCTGCGTCGACATGTGGATTTTATGTTGAAAAATGGACGCATGGTTCTTATTGTGTGAGCCTCTGGCATTTCTTTAAAAATCTGTCAAGTCATGGATATGGCATTCTTGTTATGCGGTCTATGGATATGGGGGATCTATTGAGAATTCGACGCGTACTATATAGGTGGTTTAAACTCCTTTCCATGATCTAGGATTTCGGGGTTTGTAGGATGGACGCATGTTTGCTCGAGCATAACTAGGCATAGCCACGTAACATTTTATTTCCGTTCATACCAATGGGCGTCCATGAGCCTCCATGCCACGGCAATGACGTGGCAGGCATCGTTCATAGAGTTCAACTTTCCACGCTGAGCAGACAAAAAGTACAGGTCATGTCGCAGATGGATTAGTGTCGTGCTGGCAGCGATGTTGTCGCCTATACGCCGTACTGCAGTCACGTCTGGAACGAGTTGCAACCGGTCTCGGTTGCCGTGAGTTCCTTGGGTTTCGTTCCTTCGGTGTCGTTCCTTCTCATCCACATTGCAGAATCCCCTTTTCGCTTCGCCGCGTCGCAGACCGACCTCTCTCTAGAATCGAACGCAACCGTCGATCTCGGTCCAACACTTATGGACAGTGGAGTTCGATCACAGTTAGGCATTGAACTGTAATCGGTCAGAGCCTGCCAAAGACGAGAGATCCGTTGTGCAAAACATGGACGGTGAATTTCAAAGTATTGAAACACGTCAGCACAAGTCCGATTTTTCATCACTAGACCCATCTTAGCCCGAGAGCTGGGTCAGGGGGGGGGGGGGGGGGGGGGGGGAGATCGGGGCACAGCCGCCAGGCAAGGCCCACACGCGTTTGGCTACTGGACTGGCTTGCATCGGACGACGGGGCTGTTTGGCATGATACGTGCCCGCGTCAACGGATTCCATGTTGGCCGCTCCCTAACAACTCTGCATGAGAGACCAGGAGACGCGGCTAACACCAAAAATCCTTGTGCCTGACGACTGATTACGACAAACGCACCCGAGCGCAACATGCTCAGATGGAGCATTGAAGTGAACAGAAAGTTTTGTGGGTAAGTACAGCCGTAAAAAAGTGGAATTGTGTTGTGAAACTTGTTTGACGGCGAAGATCCGATTCATCCATGCGACACAACTACTTCTATGGTGTGGCACACTTGCGAGGCTTAGGGTGCGACTGGTGAGCGTTGAAATTCGACTCAAACGACAGTTTGGGCAATTTGAATCACTTTCATCGACGGCCATCCTACAAGGTCACTTCTTTGTAGGGAAAAAAGATGGTACAAGAGTTTCGTTCCACTTCTCTTACACCGCAAACAGATTGTGTCGTTGCAATAAAAGCCACATCAAACATGAACCACATATGTAACTACCACTTACAATGATAAGAACATACAACATTGGTTATATATAATATTCAAGCGGAAATCAGTGATTAATCATCATATTCCCATGATGATTTCTGAGGACTGCTTTTGTGAGAAAACGAGATGTTATTCTCATTTTCAAAAGTTATATAATGTAACATTAAAAATTCAGCATGGTTATAAACTATATTTTCAATGATATGAGAAAGATTCAACAATGAGGAACATCATTGAACATTATTGAAACAGGATGCAAAAAATTATAAGATAGAGATAAGGCAATACACATGAGGCGATTTCAAGCATGGAGGTGAACATGAGGGATTGAATTTTTTTTACTCTATGTGAAAATTCGCTAATTAGTTCCACTATAATCTATGGTTTCACAACACTTTGTGTTGGCTCTCATGAAGATAATTTTTTCTTCAACATTCAATGTTGAATGTCACATTTTGCAAAACATTTACAACCACACGTACTTGCAATGTAATAAAATATCTCGAACCTCTCGGTTAAGGAGAATCAAATTTATCAATCAACCATGACTACGACTGATTGCGTTTCAATTCTCAACATCATTTGATGGCGACGATGGTGGCCAGGGGTGAAAGTGGATTTCAACTTTAAAATTTCAAACAAATCCAATGATAATGGCTTCATTTTTCCGTTAATCTTCCTACCATAGAGTTCTTTTTGGGAGTGAGTTGAGCGTTTGGATGCTGTAACATGTGTTTATGATGGACAAGGACATGCCTCAATCTAGTCCACAACATTATTGTAACGATTTAGCTCTTAATTTTATGGACATGGTCATGGTGCTTGAGAAAGTTTTAGTCCAGAAAACATCATGTAATATAGTTTTTTAGGCATGATTGAAGTGTCCCCACTATTGGAGTGAGGCAATAACTATGGTGGATCTCGGCTTCAACATGGCGTAGTCAGTTTCACTTTTGGAGGAGTCCACGTGAAGTTATTGATTTTACCGTGATTCATCGGGAGTTCTCCTATCGGGATTTTACGTTCTACAGGATAGAATACTCCTGGTTTTTTAGTTCTCAAGGGCATGTTCTAGCCCTGGACATGTACAAATGGTTTGGCGTGTCCAAGAAAGGTGGGACTACCTAGGCCAACTCACAAGAGTGATTTTTAAAGTTTGACAACTTGGCAACTACCTCGTACGAGGTAATCTTGGAAAATATGAAGCCTACTAGGTTTGCGTGAGCCATTGTATAGATATCAACACTGTCTTCTAGCTCACTTACAACTTTGTGGAGGATTTACTACATCATCATCGTCACTTCCAATGTTGGAGGACACATTACTACATTAACGTTTGGGACCGCCGGGATTGCCACCTTGAGTGAAGCAGCCTGGACTGCCAAGACTACTACCAATCAGAGCAGTAGTATAAAGCGGAGCACCAGTTGTGGCTCTAGTAACCAATTCTAGTACCTCTAACTCCGTTATATCTGCATCAACCACTTTGTATGTTTGTGAGCCACGTGGTCTCTGTACCAGACTCAGACCCCGGTGCTTCTAGATTTTCCTGCAGGTTCCCTCCGACGACCCACTGACTTTGGCAGAAGTGTGGCGACGTGGAGAGGAGGTTGCCTGACATCCTGAAGGCTTGTCAAGCCAAAAGATGGTCGACACGCCAAGGCTCTTGCTACAAGGGTGGACGCTTAGCAAGACATTGCACATAGTTGAGGCTAGGCTTTGTTAGGGTTCTCTTCCTAAGTTGTTCAAGGGCTGTTATTCAGCTTTTACAAAGTATTATTTTACTTTGTATTCTTGTAACACAATCAGAGCTTCCGCATTCCATAGTCAACAATTGTACAAGCATTGCTTTGCATGCTAAAGGTCCTGGCAGGACAGCGAGGCCAACCAAGCCTTTGTTGTGGTCGTGCAAAATTCCAACATGGTATCAGCGCCAGTCGCCGCAAGGAGGTGCCCGAAGGTTCCCCCTGACGACCCACTGACTTTGGCGGAATTGTGCCAGCGTAGAGAGGAGGTTGTCTGACATCCTGAAGGCCTGTCAACCCGAAAGATGGTCGACACGCCAAAGATCTTGCTACAAGGCCGGATGCCTAGCAAGACATTGCGCCTAGTTGAGGCTAGGCTTTGTCAAGGTTCAATTGTAGATCCGTTCATAGGCTATTGCTGAGCTTATACATAATAATGTTGTAATTTTTATTCTTGCAATTCAATCAAAGCTTTGGCATTCAATTCGGCATTCTCAACAGTTGTACAAGTATTGCAACACACACCAAAGGTCCTGGAAGGACTGCAAGGCCAACCAAGCCTTAACTGTGGTCGTGCAACATTCCAACATGGTATAAGAGCAATCATGCCTGTGCCAGTAGCAAGTGCAGCAGCTATAACTTAGTGTTGGTGCAAGGGTCTTCCACATTCACATGTCACCATCAGAGAGTGGAGAGGTGCACCGATCACGGATTGTGCAAAATGCACAAGGACAGAGAATCTATATGAGTGACATGGTGCCTCAATATCTAAGGCAGGGTTCTCCTCAAGTTGAAAATCAGTCTGTTTTAAATCGTTTATGCAGGGGTCAAGAGTAGGGACGCCATGTCGCACATCATGCACAACGATAAAGCTTGGCTCAGGAAGTGCAGTGGATGGCAAAGTAAGAAGTATTGGCGCGTCAAGCTGTGGAGTAGAAACGTGAGGCATTGAGGAAAAATCTTGGAGCTCAAAATCTCCTTCCATAGCAAGAGCCGCTCACACATGTGCCTCAAGCATGACACACACAACAGTTGCAACAATCATGTACAGATTTAGGAACACAAAGTGCATAGATATGACAACAGCTATCTTTGTCTCAACAATAGCAGCAAATGCATCAACAAATGATGAAGCAAGAATAGGAAGTGAAGTAGCAACATCAAACGATGTAGTGGAAAAAATAGTCACAACCATCATCTGCCCATGTGCCTTATGGAAGTCCTCCACTAGTTGTGCAACCACCTTTCTTCCATCTGATGTAGCATCAAGTAGCTACAAACAAAGGTGTGGCACAGTAGTTCCTGGCACATTCTCAAGGGATGCCAGGGGTGCCACCATAGGCATCACACAAAGAGGGTCAACCGGCTCCTATGCCGGAAGCCTATGGGGCTCATCATGTAGTAGTTGTAGGAATGCCTCAAGGACAGTCGTTTTTAGCAATACCCATGCAAAATTATCTTGTGCTTGTATGACCATTCATAGGAGAAAGAATTCCGTTCCAACATCTAAAGGTCATAGTGCTTGCAGTAGGAGCATACTTGCAACTACACAAGATCAAGATCGACAAGTTTGACGAAAAGAACTTCCCACACCTGGTGCACAAGTGCAAATATGTCACTTACAAAATTGCTTATGGGAGATATACAACAGGCACTTATCACCGCCACCATTAGAGTCATCAACACAAGCGGTGGTAGAGTACAACTACTTCACCAAGGCTGCGTACATGGTGCTGGATAACCATGTTACTCGTTGCATCCAACAGGCAATCGGGATGTTTGAGGGATCGAGCAAACTTTCTCATCATGCTTGGTCCTACGTGTTATGGACTTACATGTCAGGAGACTTTACCTTGAAGTCGCGCCTCCTTTTAGAGCTTTCCCACATCAATCTGAGAAACTTCACAAGAGTTGAGGATTACATCAACAAAGCCAAGTCACAACGCGACCAGCTCGTGGTGACTGATGCTCCTATCTTGGAGCAAGTCTTTGTGACCTTCCTCCTCAACGGATTAACCGACAATTGGGAGGAATTTAGGTGTTTGATGAAGTTCAAGGAGGAGGCTAAACTAATGGAGGCATAAGTGTGCAAGATATTGTTCATAGAAGAGCGTGATCGTAAGCTTGTAAAGGAAAAGTTACATTTTCTTTCCTATCCAATACACCCAATAGCTTGGTCTACCCTGGTTTCCCATTAAAAATCAAAAAAATCTACCGTGAACTCAACTCTTAAACTTGAGCTAAAAAAATCGCCATCTACACCTTGTGGAAACTCTAACAACAAGAATGTAAAACCTTAGCTTGTGCGCAAGTGCCCGTACTATAAGCAAAGTGGACACATTAGGCTATTTTATAGGAAGTGGCTCAGAGATAAGGAGTGTGCAAGTAGGCACAAGAGGGAGGAGGAGTAGTCAGAGGATTGGGATGTTGGAGAGGAGGATAGTGATGAAGAAGATGAGGAGACTCAATAGAAGGTGATTGTTGGAGTGGAAAAGAGGCAGTTTGACTTTCCATGATCTGTATTCCATGTCTCAAAAGTTCCAAGTATCGAGCGGGTCTATTAAAAAATGTGTGGTACATGGACAGTGGGTGCACGTCACATGTTACGTTTGACCCATCCTACCTCAAACACCTTTTAGTGTAGTAACAAAGGCTAAGGGAAGACCTCATAACAAACAACTTGTGTAAGCCTGCAAAAGACAAAGGGAAGATGATACTGATGGGGTATAAGGGAGCTAAGGTAAACTTTGATAACATGTTGCTTATCCCTGGGATTTGTTTCAACCTCATATCACTTAGAGAGTTGTTAAAGTGGGGAGCGCACATTGTGAACAATGGGAAGCGGATCTCCTTGAAAAGCAATGAAGGTGAAACATTCGCTGAAGGGTATCTTTGCTCCAATGATATGATGAGGATTAAATAAAGCCGAACTACTAGAAAGAACCTTGGCTCTTCCTTTGTTACAACAAATGAACAGGGGGTGCGTGAATTTTGTGGGCATACGTAACACTTTTGCGGTAGCTGACAAAATGAGTTTAACTTTTCTAAGGTGCCTTTGGTTTCTACTAAGGAGCACAACGACGTTGGATAAGCACCTATGGTCAATGGCAAACATGCCATTACTGCAACTTCCAAGTGTCGAACGGCATGCTTTGGCGGAGTTGCGGCTACGAGAATGTTGCTCGCTTTTGCGAGCACCGTTTGCTGTGAGGGGAGCCTACTCAATATCACAAGCGGCTCTTCGCTGCACCTAACCACAAGCTACAAAGTTCATAGTTCAGCGTGAGCTGACGCAAAAGCTCTCATTAAAGGACAACAATGCCCAATTGCTGACGTTAAAGGACAGCGAGGCCCCATCAACAAAAATTCTAATAGCGAACGAGAGGAGGTTGATGTAGAAGAAGAGGCCCTCACTGTTGAGTTTGAAGTCGATCCCCCTCTACGCAAAGTTTTGCAAGAGCCTCCAAGGATGAAAAAACACTTGTGAGGATGCAGCATAACACTAAGGGACGAGTAAAAGTGGGCTATGAAACCACAAATCCTCCATAAACACCATCCGCAGTTCCTCTCTGTTGTGCAAGAGAGTAGAGAGCGAGGAAAAAATATATTTCTCCGCTCGTCAACTCCTTGAAAATAGCTCTTGGACAGCTAAATCAACGGCGCCAATTGTAGGAAGCATTGCATTGGAGTTTTCAATTGAGAGCTTGACCCTTCAGGTGCATTTGGAGGCACCCCTGGAGACCTTTGGGAGTTCATCCTAGCTTCATTTTTGGAAAAAAACACTCAAAATAGAGAGCTAAGGGCGTGCTCTAGATTCAAATAAAATTGTGCTACACATTTACGGGGAGAAAATGAGGGGCAGCACATCTCTTAACTTCAAAAGAAGGAGAAAAAATGTTTCTGACACCAAAGCTTAGTGATGACTCAAGAAACTATGGGTTTCTTTGCCACAAAGCAAATTCAAGTGTGGCTTAGTTCTCTTACCATCACCAACGCACTTATCGAGGGGGAGTGTTGGAATGAGGCAATGATTGCGGTGGACCTCGGCTACAGCACTGCGTAGTATGTTTTATTTTTGGAGGAGTCCACGTGAAGTTACGGATTTTGCCGTGATTTGTCACAAATTTTTCTTTTAGCATTTTCCACTGTACAAGATAGAATACTCTTGGTTGTTTAGTTCTCAAGGGCATGTTCAAGCCTTGGATGTGTTAAAATGGTTTTGCATATTCAAGAAAGGTGGGACTACCTTGGGCAACTGACTGGAATGATTTGCAAGGTTTGACAACTTGGAGACTGCCTTGTATGAGGTAATCTTGGAGACATTGAAGCCTACAAGGTTCGCGTGAGTCATTGTATTGACATCAACACAGTCGTCCGGCTCACAAATGACCTCGTGGAGGATTTACTACATCATCATCGTCACTTCTAGTGTTTGACCACACATTGTTACATTAACGGTTGGGACCGCCGGGACCGCCACCTTTAGTGAAGCAGCTTGGACCGTGAAGACTACTACTAGCCAGAGCACTAGTATAAAAGGGAGCACCAGTTGTGGCTCCAGTAACCAATTCCAGTATCTCCAATTTCATTTTATTAGCATGAACCACTTTGCACGTTTGTGATCCACTTGGTCTGTGTACCAAGCTCACACCCCGATGCTGCTAGAGTTCCTCCGAAGACCCACTAACTTTGGCAGAAGTGTCCTAGCGTCGAAAGGAGGTTGCCTCACATCGTAAAGGCTTGTCAGGCCGGAAGATGGTTGACACGCCAATACTCTTGCTACAAGGGTAGATGCCTGTCAAGACGTTGCACCTAGTTGAGGCTAAGCTCCGTCAAGGTTTTGTTGCTAAGTTGTTTATGGGCTATTTTTGAGCTTATACATATTATTGATGTATGTTTTATTCTTGTAATTCAATGAGAGCTTATGCATTAAATTCACAACAGTTGTACAAGCATTGCTTGGCACAGCAAAGGCCCAGACACAACTACAAGGCCAACCAAGCCTTTGCTGTGGACGCGCAAAAATCTAACATGGTATCAGAGGAATCATGCCCATGCCACTAGCAAGTGGAGCGGCTACAACTTAGTATTGGTGGAAGAGTCTTCCATATTTACATGTTAGCATGAGAGAGTGGAAAGGTGCAAAAATCACGGATTGTGCCCAAGGCATAAGGACAGAGAAATCTATATGAGTGATATGGTACCTCAATACCCAAGGGAGGATTCTCCTCCACTTGACACTCAGTCTGTCTTAAATGGTTGATGCATGGGTCAAGAGCAAGGATGCTATGTCCCAGATCATTCATAAATACAAGTAGTAGAAGCATAACACTTGGTTGAGGAAGCGCAAGGGATGGCAAAGCAAGAAGCATTTGTGCATCAAGCTATGGAGCACAAACATGAGGCATTGACGCAACAGCTTGGAGCTCAAGAGCTCCTTCGACATCAAGAGCAACTCACACATGCGGCTTAAGCGTGACACACACAGCAGTTGAAGCAATGATGTACTGATTAAATAACACAGAGTGCAGAGATAAAACAATACCTAGCTTTGTCTCAGTAGCAGAAGTAGATACATCAAAAAATGATGCAACATCAATAGCAAGTGCAGTAGCAATAACTGCCGATGTAGTGGCAACAATAGTCACAAGCATCATCTGCCCATGTGCCTTGTGGAATTCCTCCACCAGTTGTGCAACCAGCTTTCTCTCAGTAGATGTAGCCTAAAGTAGCAGCTAATGTAGGTGTGCCACAACACTTCCTGGTGCATTCTCAAGGGATGCCAGGGGTGCCACCATTGGCATCATACCAACAGGCTCAACCGGATCCTATGCCACAAGTCGATGGGGCTCAGCCAGTGGCAACTGTAGGAATGCTACAAGAAAAGTCGTTTCCTAGAGTACCCATGCAAAAGCATCTTGTGCTTATCCAACCATTGAGAGGACAAAGAGTCCCGTTCCAACATGTGGAAGTCATAGTGCTTGCAGTAGCGGCATAACTTCAGCTACACAAGATCAAGATGGACAAGTTTGACAAAGAGAACTTCCCACACCGGGTGCACAAGTTCAGACAAGTCACTTAGATTCATTGCCTATAGGAGTTATACAATGGGCACTTCTCGCCACTACCATTGAAGTCATCACCACAAACGGTGGTAGAGTTAGGGTACATCACTAAGGCTGCATACATGGTGCTGGATAATCATGTTACTCCCTGCATCCAACAGGCAATCAAGATGTTTGAGGGATCGAGCAAACGTGCTCATCATGCGTGGTCCTGCGTGTTGCGGACCTACCTTCAAGTTGCACCTCCTTTCAGAGCTTTCCCACATCAATCATAGCAGCTTCCTTACATCAACAAAACCAATTCAATACGCAACCAGCTCGTGGTGAGTGTTGCTTCTATTTTAGAGCTGGTCTTTGTGACCGTCTGCCTCAACGAATTGACCGGCAAGTGGGAGGAAGTGAGGCGTTTGCTGAAGTTCAAGGAGGCTGAACTAATGGAGGCGGACGTGTGCAAGATATTGTTGACAGAAGAGCGCAATCGCAAGCTTGTAAAGGAATAGTTACATTTTTTCCTATCCAACATACCCAATAGCTTGCTCTACCCTTGTTTCCCATCCAAAATCAAACAAATCTACCTTGAACTCAACCCCTAAACTTGAGCAAAATCAAACATCGCCATCTACACCTTGTGGAAACTCCAACGACAAGCATGTAAAACCGCAGCTTGTTTGCAAGTGTATGCACTGTAAGCAAACTGGACACATTATGTTGTATTGTAGGACGAGGGTGATAGATAAAGAGTGTGCAAGGAGGCAACAGAGGGAGGAGGAGCAGTCAGAGGATTATGATGATGGAGAGAAGGATAGTGATGAAGAAGACGAGGAGACTCAGAAGAAGGTGATTGTTGGAGTGGAAAAGAGGCAGTTTAACTCAGGATCTCTATTCCATGTCTGAGAAGTGCCGAGTATCGGGAGAGTCTGCTAAAAAACGTGTGGTACGTGGATAGTGGGTGCATGTCACATGTTACATTTGATAGATCTTCCAACACCTTTAGTCTAATGACAAAGGCTACGTCATTGTAGCAAATATCTAGCATGTGCTAGTGAAAGGCAAATGGAAGATGACACTGATGAGTTACTTGGAGAGTTTTAAAGTGCACTTTGTTTATCCCTGGGATTTCTCTATACCTCATATTGCTTGGAGAGTTTTAAAGTAGGGAGCACACATTGTCAGCAATGGGAAGTGGATCTCCTTGAAAAGCAGTGAAGATGAAACCTTTGCTGAAGGGTATCACTTCTCCAACGGTACGATAAGGCTCATTTAGAGCCCAACCGCTACAAAAGAACCCTGCCACTTCCTTTGCTACAACAAATGAATAGGGAGTGCACGACGTTTTTGGGCACACACAACATCGTGGCGGCAGCCGAAGAAATGTATTCACTATTTCTAAGGTGCCTTTGGTTTCTCCTAAGGAGCACGACGACGTTGGAAATACACCTATGGTCCATGGGAAGCTTTCCATTAGTGCAATCTGTTCACTACTACATAACAAGGTGATTTTGTGTAGTGCAACATAGAGGGGGAGTACGAGAGTTACTTCAAGAGTCATTGAAATGATTCTTTTGGCTTCAAAGTATAATTTTGACACCCAGAGTGATTCTTCTAAGCATGGACATCTTCTCGGTAGTAGGAAAGACAACACCTACTTTGGCTACGAGAAGATGAGTGCCCATGACAAGGTAATCGATGTTCCCAATTTTCTCTCCACACCACTGGTGTTTTTGAGCATGGCGGTGACATCACATAAATGTCGTTTCAACCCACAAGAGGAGTGGCAGGGAAGTGAGAAGCTTTAGTGTCTCTAAAAACCCCAACGTCAGCTTTTGGCAGCAGCCGGAAAGCTGACAAATGATTTTAATAAATTTGATGAGCAAAGACTTCCTTCGAAGAAGAGTTTACAAAACGTTTTGACCACTCCTGTTATGCGTGGATGTAGTACATTGCATGCCAACGTCAGCTGCTTGTTTGCAATCACATGGAGGAGGGCAAAGAGAAGCCAAAGCTGGGTTCTAAGTTCATAATGGCATGCTTCGGTGGAGTTGCGGCTGCGAGAATAACACTCGCTTTTGCAAGTGCCGTTTCGTGTGAGGGGAGCTTGCTGGCTATCGCGAGCAGCTCTTTGCTGCACCTAACCGAGAGCTTCAAAGTTCAGATTTCAGTGCGAGCTGACATAGAAGCTTGCATTAAAGGACAAAAAAGCCTTATCGTCGGCGCAAAAGGACGACAAGGCCCTGTCAACAAAATTCCTCAGGACAAACGACAAAAGACTGACAAAGCAAAAGAGGCCCTTGCGAGCAATTTTGAAGACGATACCCCTCAGCGCAAAGTCTGGCAAGGGCCTCTAGGGATGAAAACACACTCACGAGGATAGAGTAGAACAGTAAGGGATGATGGACAATGGGTTTCAAAACCAGAAGTGCTCCACAAACACCATCCTGAGTCCTTTTCTATTGCACCGGCGAGTAGAGAGTGAGACATCAGTTTTAAAGAAAATCTTTTTTTGCACGTCAACTCCTTGAAAAAACTCTTTGACAGCTCAATCAAGGGCGCCGATAGGAAGAGATGTCAAGAAAACTGGAACATTCATGGTTGAAAGCACTCTTGGACAAGATTTAGCACCCATAGTTAGTTAGCACATACTTATACACATAAATCACATGGAGAAGTATGTACAAGGACGTGAATCCACACCGTTCACTCACGTTATTTCTGGAAACCAGACGCGTAGTAGTACTAGGTGTTGTAGTTGTACAAGTTGAGTAGCACACCAAGTGCTAGAGACAGGATTTGGGTGTAGCATGAACCACAAGGCGTCCATCCTCGATGCCTTCTCAGTAAAGAACTTAGTGAATATGTATGTTGTACAGTGTACAAGGGTTATGTGCTTGAGCAAGCACTTGGAGATCTGGAGCCGGGAGTGTATGAAGGTTGGTTGCTTGGGTTGACAACTGAAGGCATAAGTCATTGAGTGACTTGGTGGTCCTTTAAGTAGTCTTGAGGCAGGTTTCCTTTTGGATGCTCTTCGCTGGGAGGTTAGAGGGAGTTGCACAACCTCTTGGGGTGGTTGTAGAACCATGTGGGTGGTTACATAACCACGTGGGTGGTTACATAACGACCTGGGTGGTTGCACAACCTCCTGGGTAGTTGCATAACCCTCCAAGGCAGCTAAAGGGTATCAGGAAGATGAAGGGTGACAAGGAAACTGAAGGGTCACTGGTAGCTAAAGGGTCAAAGGCTGCAAGTGAGAAGCACTTACTTCTCTCTTATGAGGAAATGAACTTCAAACCTTAGAAAAATTCCCTATAGGATTTTGAGGCCCTTCTAAGGAGAACCCAACCATTGAGACTGGTAAATCTCAACACTCCCCTTCAGTCGAAGATGGTTGGGAAGGTCAGAGGCGGAGGAAATCAAGGATCTTCACTTTCCCTGAGGAGGAGGAGGTTTTTGAGACGGAGGTCGTTGTGGGAAGATGAGATGGAGATGTGGAGAGTTGGTGGGGAGGATGGAAGGATGAGGTATGAAACACCTTGATCAAACATGGTGGAGGTGTGTCCCACTCGACAAATGTTCTAAAAGAGGTGGAGTTGGGGCTGTGCGGATCTTTGGCATACAAAGGGTTGATTCAGGAGGTGGAGGGTATTTCTGAAGTCGCTCCACAAAACGAAGTATGATTGGTGTCGAAACTGAAATGATGCATAGCGTGCGGTGAGGGCAGCAAAATCAAGGTCTTGTAGTTTCCAGCAATGTGTGCTCGGCACTGCAAAGCGAGTGGGGACGACAAAACAGGTCCTCCCCCCCCCTCCCGCTTTGCAACTAGAGTGGATACTGCGATCCTCGTAGTATTCGTTGGACTTTCAAAGTTTGTAGTTTCCGCAAAAGTTGCGAGGGAAGTCACACCATAGTCGAGTGGCGACGTAACCATTCGCACGCCACCCGGTAGTTGCGAGCCACCCGCCGACCAACCGGTGCGGTCGATCGCGGGCAGGCGATATGGCGAGCGGTCGCTCGGAGTCGTTGGATCCTTCCCCGGTTTTCCTAAGTGGATTGGACAATCCGCCTTGTCGGTTGGAGAGTCCTCGACCTTGTCAGGAGTGAGTTCCATGATTTTTTAGACTTGTTGGTTGGTGATGTTACGTGAAACGCCCCAAGCGATTTGTCTGAAGTGGAAACATTGCCAGTTTGGTGGGAAACTATTCAAGAAGGTTTATTGAGTGAATTGTGGCATGAGGAACCTGGGGGTTGGTAGTAACCTCTAAAACAACAACTATAGGAGTGCCTCCTTCGACTTGTGAGGTATCAAGAGGCTTAGTAGGAGATCACAACTCCACCATGAATGCCTGAAATTGTGGCTCAGATATCTTGACTCCCCATAACACTGTTTTTAGCCGACATATCCACTTTTGCAGGTTGAACTCCCACGGTGAGGTTATCTGGCGATTGGGCTGTGTCACAATGGGGCGCCCAATATTCTTCAAGGATGAAGCGGGCAATTTCTCTGATTAAGGACGTGGTGTTTTCCCATGACTCCAGATCCCAAGTTTGGAAAAGGCGATGCGGTCACCAACTTGCCCAACGTATGTGTTTGGGATCCCAAACGCAGCGTACGGGTCGCTTCGGGAGTACATGAACAACACAGTGGAGGTGAGTGGTCCTTCTCCAGAAAGCCCGCTTTTCAGGATGCAAAGAGCATGTTTTTCTTTGTTAAAACTTCTTGTGAGAAAATCTGCGACTTGCTCTTTTCCTCGAATGAAGAGAAGATTTACGATGCCGTCGATGACTTTGGAATGGATCCTGTTTCCCTTGATGTTGATGTGTTTGGTGGGGCTGTTGAACTGTGTTGAGTTGGTGAGGCTAATTGTAGACTGGTTGTCCAAGAACAGGGCCGTAGTTCCCTTTTGCGGAAATCCAACCTTTTTAAGGAGGTTTTGTAGAAACGTGATTTCTTGCACTGCTTTTGTGGCAGCCACGTACTCTGCCTTGGTGCTGCTGAGTGTGACATCGGTTTGCTTCTTGCTGGACCAAGAGATAGCCACGCCTTCGAGTAGGCAAATGTAGCGTGTAATGCTTCACCAATCGTCAGGCTCTCTATGGAAGTCGCCGTCACTATAGCACTACAGTTGTAGAGAAGCGTCGGTGTTGTAAACCAGCTAAACCATAGACATTGCTTTGAAGTACTGTAGTGCACGAGTCAACTCGTTGCACGTTCTGTGGGGGCGAGTCTTGCAGGAGGAGGCCAGACGTCCGAGTGCGAACTGTAGATGAGGTCGAGTACAGCTTGTTATGTGCATGCGGCACATGAGAGATAAGCTGTTTCATTGAGAGGACCTTGATCACTTTCCTCTGGTGGAAGTGGTTGGAGTGACAGTGGAGTGTCATAGAAGTTGTCTACGATGTTGAAACATTTCACGATTTTCTCGATGTACGTTTGTTGCCGGAGACTGATGGTGCGTGCCTCGCGATGGCAACGAATGTTCATGCCGAGGTAGAAGTTCACGTTTGGCATGACTTTCATGTTAAATGCTGTTCCCATTACCTTTGTTGTCATTTTTGTAAGGTCTTTGCTGCATCCGATGATGAGAATGTCGTCAACATAGACAAGGGCATAGCAATGTGGTGATGATGTCAATGCATTTCGATGCACAAAAAGGCAGTCGTCAAAGGATGATGCTATGAAGTTGAGGTTGTCAAGGATTTTTCATAGTTTTTGATACCAGAGGAGGGGACTTTGTTTCAGCTTGTACAGACTTTTGATGAGCTTGCAAACTCGCGTAGTACCATCATCATATCCCTCTGGCTGCTTCATGTATGTTGTTGTGTCCATTTTGCCGTTGAGAAATGCGTTGTTGACGTTGAGCTACAGAATCTCCCAATCATTCACTGTTGCAAGGGAGAGCATCATTCGCGCTGTAGTGTAGCGGCACACTTGAGCATAGGTGTCAAAGAAGTCTTTCCGTGGTATCTGGGAGCAGCCTTTTGTGACAGGACGAGGCTGCCGTGTGCTTTGGTCTTCGTACAAAATACCCATTTTACTCTGACAGTCCGCTACCCTAGAGGAAATTCAACGAGTTCCCATGTTCCTTGGGTGATGAGACTGTTGTACTCACCGTCAAATGCTTGCCTTCAACTTGATGCGTATGGGCTGTATGGGGCTTCAGTGATGTTGGAATTTTGTGGCAGTAGGTCGTTGGCCGTTGTCAGAGCGGCAAGAGTGTTGGTAAGAAAACATGTTTGAAATATGCCTTCCTCTTGATGAATGCCACAAGCTGTAAGAGATGTTGTTGGAGCTGTTATGTCGATGTCTCCGAGTTGTTGCTGTAGAAGATTCTCAAAGTAGCCAAGCTCCCAATTGTGCTAGATGGTGGAGGATTCCCGGAGCCCCCTCCCTTTACTCTGGTTCTTGGCCTCCTCAAGCAGAGGAGCCCTTACTCGTTGGTCTCTTTTATCAGGTTGTTTGTCGAGTGCAAGGCGATGGCTGTCATTGTGCATTGCGATGGTTTTTGTCGCCTCTACTTCCTTATCATGCGGCTGCTGCAACTATGTCTCAGTGATTTCTTTCTTCTCCAATTGTGCAAGGAACTATTGTTTATGCTAAGTGGTTGTCCATGACGTCTTCGCTTTTGTCTCTATCCATGTCTTGTAAGTGAGGTTCTCGTAGAAGACGACATCGCGACTATTAATGCAACATCGGGTTGTGATGTCGTAAAAGACCCATGCCTTTTGCGTTTCAATTTGACTGATGTAGATCCCCCATGCAGCCTTGTCATCAAGCTTATGTCACCGTTCTTTAGGGAAGTGGTAGAGTGCCATGCAGCCAAACATACGGAGGCTGCTGATGTTAGGGCTTTTGTCATGTCACAATGCGTATGGGGTTTTTGTTGTTGGGAGATTCGCTATTGGTAGTTGATTTTTGACCCATATTGCTTGTTGGAGTGTTGTAGGCCACCATAAATCTTGAAGCTATACTGAGATTGGCATGGCTTTTAGCATCTCCTCAAGTGTACAATTGTAGCGTTCTCCCACTGCGTTCTGTTGCGGAGTGTGGGTTTTCAATTTTTGTTGTTTGATGCCTTGCTCCTTGAGTAGAGCAACAAAGTCGTTGCTCGTGAACTAGCCGGCGTTGTCTAAGCGAAGTATGTTGAGCTTGGTCATGGCTTCGCGTTCCATTTGTGGGAGCCACTCACGGAAGGTTTCAAGGTACGCATTGCAAGTAATGAGAGGATATGTCCACATGTACTTGGTCAAATCGTCGACAAAGACGACAAAGTACTTGTGTCTAGAAGAGGATTTGGTGAAGGGTCCGTAGATGTTCATATGGACCAAGTATAGCTGATCTGAAATGTCTTTTTTTTTCCTGAAGGGACGGATAAGGGGGAGAATTAGTTGGAGCTTGTGATCGTTGATATGTCCAACAGAAGGGTGCCAGTGTTTCGGTGTTGCCGACTTTTGTGGTGAGAGGCTGACAACTACTACGATTCTCTGTTAGAGACAACGAGGGTAAAGCTGAAGTTTGATCATGGCGTTACTTTGCAATTATCCCTTTGCAATGAGCTCTCGTGGGACAGTGCTGAGAAAGAGCTCCATCTCTTTGGTGGTGAAGCATAGTCCCTTCATCATCAACTTGCCCATGGAGTTGAGGTTTGCAGAGATGCCAGAGACGTAGAGCACATCAATGATGGTGACGTTGATGTCGTTGTGTGCACGAGCTTTAAGATTGCCAATGCCGTTGATAGGGATTTCTACCATGTTCCCCACCATCACTGTAGAGTTTTTTGGGTACGACCAGAGGTTGTGTAGGGTGTTGGCATCATAGGTGATGTGTTCGTTACTTCCGTTGTCGAGGTAGAAGATACCTGGGTGTCGTAGATGCTACTTCGTTTTCGTTGTGGAAATATTTGCACAACAGGAGAAACCATACTTTTGTTCCACATCATGTGCTCCCTCCTAAGTGTTTTTAGGATTGTCTTCATCCTTTTGCCCTTCCGTCTGCTCATCGTCCTTGCTTATGAATTGGAGAGCTTGTTATTGTTTGATCGGTACCCCTTGTTGACGCGCTATAGGCCTTAATGGTTTGATTCCATCTCTTATTTGCTGGTGTCGTTGACGCATCCAGCAATCTTTGTAAATGTGTCCTTTTTCGCTGTAATATCTGAATGTGATTGCAGGCCGTTGTCCGAGGTTTTGGGGGCCGGAGATGAGGGCTGTAGTGTTTGGCAAAATTTGCTGGGGAATTGATGATGACATTCTTTTTGGGCTTGGCATTGATGATGGTAAAAATGATTGCAATGAGCTTTCGGTGGAATACGAATTGTCCTTCATCTGTGAGGACATCTTGGAGCCACGGTGAGCATGGTTAATGAGTGCTGGCTCATGGTGTTGTTCCAACGGCTTGTCACGTTGTCCCTGAAGTAACATTGTGCAAACAAAGTTTTCGCTGAGTAGGTGAGGCTGTGTGTATCGGAGTTTGTGCTTTACATCTCTCCATTTATTACCAAGGCCATT
The DNA here is from genome assembly GCA_023375785.1 of Penium margaritaceum. Classification (NCBI taxonomy): domain Eukaryota; kingdom Viridiplantae; phylum Streptophyta; class Zygnematophyceae; order Desmidiales; family Peniaceae; genus Penium; species Penium margaritaceum. Next base: position 63,045 of record SZWC01011700.1, read on the forward strand.
CATGATGTAGGATACAAAGAGGGCTTTTGGAAGTGGTGAGTCTGTGACAACGGGCTGGTCGCGGATATTTTATGCTCTGTTGATGTAGAGTTTGTCGTTTTCGTTGAACTGGCTCATGTGGATGTGAGAGATTTCTGTAAGGAGGTAAGATTTTTGGGTGGAGTTGTTGGCTTGGTACTGCTGCTTGAGGTATTGCCATGCTGAGTAGGCAGGTACGGTCATGTCTTTGTACATGTAGAGAGCTTGTTGGATGCGTGGTACCACACTTTTGAGGAGGGCTGAGTATGCCATGAAGCTGTACTAGTTGAATTGTTTGAGGAAATCTGGTGGTATGGCGAGGGCTGGGGGTCTACGCTGCTCGTTAAAGAACTGCCAGAGCTTGTTTGGTCAAGTTGCTGCTTCAAAGTTGAATGCCTTTAGGGAGACGCTTTCATGGTTGAAATTCTCTATACTGATTTTGTCTGCTTGCAGGGTGTTGGAGATGTCTGGCATGCTCACCAGGTTTGGGGAATAGGGAGCCGGAGGCGAGAGTTCCATCCCTCCGGCAGGTGAAAACGGATTACCTGTTGTAGACTGAGCTACTATAAGATGGGCTGCTATAGGATGAGCTCATGTAAGATGAGTTGCTGGAACAAGATTGAGGTTTGCTTGAGCTGTTACGTGTGCAAACTACATCATTAATGTATTGATGCGAGTCTGAGCCTCTTCTTCTAGCTAAGAGACCATTTGTTTCGCTTGTTGACGTCACAGACTCTCATGTTGTCTGTGCATGTTTGCTTCCTACATCTAGTTTTTGAACTCGTTCTAAAGTTGGATAGTGTGAGCCTCAAACTCTAGGCACAGTAGTTCCATCTGCTCTACATACCGTGTGGCGAGTATAGAGATTTTTTCTTACTGCTACTCTTGCCCATGTTGCATTCTTTGCATGAATGCCTGCTAGTGCATGCGTTGGAAGTCCTCCAGTTTGTCCATGGTGCTTGCTATCCTTTTGTCTTTTGTTGTTGGTCACAGGCCATCACCCTGCTCTGATACCATTTCAAGAAAACGGGAATATTGATGGGTGAAAGTAGTCTTGGACAAGATTTAGCACACACAGTTAGATAGTATAAACTTATACACATACATCGCATGGAGAAGTATGTACAAGGAAGTGAATTTACATAGTTCATTCACGTCAAGTCTAGAAAACAGACGCGTAGTAGTAGTAGTAGTAGTAGGTGTTGTAGCTGTACAAGCTGAGTAGTGCACCAAGTGCTAGAGACAGGACTTGGGTGTAGCTTGATGAAGAGGGCGTCCGCTCTGGATGCCTTGTCACTGAGGAACCACTGTGAAGAAGTATGCTGTACAATATACGAGGTCTTAGTGCTGGAGGCAGCACTTGGAGATCTGGAGCTGGGAGTGTCTGAAGGTCAGCTACTTAGGTTGAAAACTAGAGGCATAGTTCACTCGGTGACTTGATGGTCCTTTAAGTAGTCATGAGGCATGTCCCCTTTTGGATGCTCCTAGCTGGGGGGTTACAAGGAGTTGCAAAACCTCTTGGGGTGGTTGCATAACCACCTGGTGGTTACATAACCATCTGGGTGGTTGCATAACCTTCTGGGTAGTTGCACAACCCTCGAAGGCAGCTAAAGGGTATTAGGAAGATGAATGGTCACTAGGAAGCTGAAGGGTCACTAGCAGCTAAAGGGTCACATGCTACTAGTGAGAAGCACTTACTTCTCTCTTGTAAGAAAATGAACTTCAAATCTCAGAAAAATTCCCTTTAGGATTTGGAGGCCCTTCTAAGGAGAACCTGGCTGCTGAGACTGGTAAATCTCAACAAGAGTCATCGCATTGGAGTTTTCAAGTGAGAGCATGACCCTTGAGATGCATTTAGAGGCACCCCTGGAGACCTTTAGGAGTTGAACCTAGCTTCATTTAAGAAAAATAACTCTCAACAAGGAGAGCTAAGAGCGTGTTTTACATTTAAGGGCAAAAACTAACCCTGAATTTATGCTCCACATTTGAGGGCAAAAAATTGAGGGGCGGCACATATTTTGAATTCAAAAGCAAGAGAAAAAAATGTTGCCGCCACAAAAGCTTAGTGATGACTGGAGAAACTATGAGTTTCTTTGCCACTAAGCAAATTCAACTGTGGCTGAGTCCTTTTACCATCACTAATACACTTATTGAGGGGGAGTGTTTGAGTGAGGCAATAATTTTGGTGGATTTCGGCTTATGCACAACGCAGTCAGTTCTACTTTTGGAGGAGTCCAAGTGACGTTACTGATTTTACCTTCATTTGTTGGGAATTTTCACATTAGTATTTTCCAATGTAGAGATAGAATACGCCTGGTTTTTTAGTTCTCAAGGGCATGTTCAAGCCCTAGATGTGTACAAATGGTTTGGTGTATCCAAGAAAGTTGGGACTACCTTAGCCAACTCATTGGAGTGATTTGCAATATTTGACTACTTGGAAACCGCCTCGTACGAGCTAATCTTGGAGACATTGAAGCCTACGAGGTTTGCGTGAGCTATTGTACAGACATCCACGTAGTCATCTAGCTCACATACGACCGCGTGGAGGATTTACTACATCATCTTCATCACTTCCAATGTTGGACGACATAATACTACATTAACGGTTGGGATTGCCGGAACCACCACCTTTAGTGAAGCAGCCTAGACTGTCAAGACTACTACCAGCTAGAGTAGTAACATAAAATAGAGCACCAGTTGTGGCTCCAATAACCAATTCCAGTATCTCCAACTCTGTAGTATCAGCATCAACCACTATGCACGTTTGCGAGCCACTTGGTGTCTATAGGAGACTCAGATCTTGGTGCCGATTTTCCTGGAGGATCCCTCCAACGACCCACTGACTTTGGCGGAAGTGTGCCAACTTGGAGAGGAGGTTGCCTGACATCTTGAAAGCCTGTAAACCCGGAAGCTGGTTGACATGCCAATACTCTTTGGACAAGGATAGATGCCTAGGAAGACATTGCACCTAGTTGAGACGAGGCTCTTTGAGGGTTCTGTTGCTAAGATGTTCATGGGCTGTTGTTGAGCTTGTACATAGTATTATTGTACTTTGTATTATTGAAATACAATCACAGCTTCTGCATTCAATTTTTGACAGTTGTACAAGCATTACTTCGAACACCAAAGGTCCTGGCATGACAGTAAGGCCAACCAAGCCTTTGATGTGGTCGTGCAAACTTCTAACATGGTATCAGTGCCATTCGCCGCGAGGAGTATCTCGGAGGTTCCCTCTGACGACCCAATGATTTTTGCGGAAGTGTGATAGCGTGGAGAGGAGGTTATCTGCCATCCTAAAGGCCTGTTAACCCAGAAGATGTTCGACATGCCAAGACTCTTCCTACAAGGCTGGACGCCTAGCAAGACGTTGCGCCTAGTTGAGGCCAAGCTTTGTCAAGATTCTGTTGCTGAATTGTTCATAGGCTGTTGAGCTTGTACATAGTATTCTATCACTTAGTATTCTTATAATACTATAAGAGTTTTTGCATTCAATTCTCAGCATTTGTACAAGCATTACCTGGCACACCAAAAATCCTGGCACGAAAGAAAGGCCAACCAAGCCTTTGCTGTAGTCTTGTAAAAACCCAACACCGTATGTCATATTTTACACTCGTAGATAAGTAAGAATGAAGAAGAATGAAAAGTGAGTTCATACACATGTAAACTCTCCACGAGACTGTTTTTCATCATTGAACACCAACATTTAAGTTTCTCCCTCATAGATAGTGGAATTCTCTTTGTGAGCTATGCATCAACATTGCAAAAGGAATTGCAAAATTGATTGATGTTCATATTCATGTGAAAATCACAAGAAGTACGATGAGGTGCTAAAAACGAGTTATTCATAGAATTTTCTTGGAACTTACATACATAATTGGCCATAACAAGCAGATTTCATGGAAAATGATTCTTTATGACGAGACTCTTCTTTTCAGTTTTGATGGGAGTATGTAGAATCCACATGGAGCATCATATGACAATTATATAGAGTAAGTACATAAAGTAGTACAAAAGTGACACTAAAGCTATGCAATATACCCCTTTGTACTACTCTACATCTCATATCTTATTATGCCACCCCTTGGAATGTTACGCTCTTGGTTTGGGCTCATGAAGTTGGAAAGAGATTCTTTAAGAAGCCCGGAGTCGTAAAATTTAAAAAGATCATGATAGGTTTCCTAATAGATTGCATGATTTAAAATTATTCTTAGGAGGTGAAAGTCTTCTTATGTTAGTAATGCAAAGACATCAAGCAAATCAACAAACACACTTCTTTTTCTTGTGAAAGTTTTGATTAAGGAGTAATTCATCCAAAAGTTGGTAATGAAAACACTATCATTATGTTTTGGGTTTTGGAGTGTGCACGAGTTTAGGTAGGACCATATGGAAAGTAAAATATGGCAAAAGTGAAGAAAAATCCAATCAATAAAAGATTATGGACCCTCTGTTTTTGATGGGATTTTAAAATATTAATCATTTTTTGAATGTTAGAATTGATGTTAGAAACTAACGTTGGGACTAATGAAAAGACTTTTTAAATATCCTGACGTTAGTACTCATTGGTGAGTAATAGAAAAAGATGAATGGGGATTGAGGTTATTGTTTAACATTGGTTGGTAAAAGTTGATCTTATGATGGCTATTTATAAGGAGTGTTCTTACAAAGACTCATCCTTTATTTGAGGTATAGCGCGAAGGTAATGTTTCATGATATTGCTCTTGTGGAGTGCTATACGTCAAGGCATATAGTAAACTAAATACATGACCTTTCTCTTGAGGACCTCCTCAACTAATTTGCGCATTACTTCCCCATGATACTTGTATTTAACTTCTCGTGTGATTTGTCTTTTGATGAATGATACAAAAATTGAGTATATCACGTAAGGCTTTTGTCAACAACTAATTGGGCGTGTGTAATATTGTGAAACCTGAATTATGATTGAAAAATTTGATGGGAATGTTGAAGTGTTACTTACTTGAAAAGCCGCCTGGGTTGTTGACTTGTGTTAGGTTGAAAGTGGTAGACGACTTCCATTTGGCATCTCAGGAAGTTTTTGAAGTTTTTTTTATCATTTTAAGTGCTTCCTAATTTTCCCGCTTTCCCCTAATTTGGCATTATTTCCATTTTACTTTATATGAAATTCTATGACCTTCATCACAAACATATAGCGATGTTGGAAAAAAGTTTTCCCTATGGTGATTAGAAGGAGTGCCATTCTTCCATCGGAAAAAAGTTCATTTTTTCATCCTGTTTCGATCGAGCTTCTCTATTAGTACGAAGGGAACGTAAAGGTTAAGCAAAACCACTTTACTAGACAATTTGAGCAATATTAGTAATGTCTTGAAACATGACCAAATTGATGAACATGTACATCTTATGTATTAGCATCTCAAAACTTGCTAAGCTTTACCTGAATAAGGCGATGGCCTAGATGTAATATTGGAGGCAAACATTACAATGTAGGAACTTCCCAGGTATGGTGCCCTGCATCGCCCAAATGTTCAATAACTGTACATGTCATTCTCCTAGGCCATGATGGACCCTTTTGGGACACGGCGGATACACGCGCATCTGCGTAATGTCGCACTACCCACGATCCTCGCTTGCTCAAACTCGAGGGAGCAAGCGCTACTGGTCATGTTGGCAACCCAAACGCGGTTTTGTGGTCGCTGGAAACCAGGGGCGAGTAAATGCGACAACGCGTCATAGGACAGGGCCATCGGACTCGTAGAAGTGAGCTGGTCAAGGCGGGAAAGGCGGCGAGCTTGCAAGTAGTCGACAATATGTCGAGAAAACTTCAAATTTGCTCTGGTTTCGAAATGAGCAGTCAAATATGTCCGATTGCAAAGCGAGCAGCCAGGCTTGTCCACTTTTTGTATGAGCAGTCGGATTTGTCCCCTCGTCAACAGGAGCAGACAAAACTGGTCCGATGGAGGACGAGCAGTCAAATTTGTCCCCAATCAGATATGTCCTCTGGCGAAAGGGCAGGCAAAAATGTCCCCCTTCCGTTTGTGGCGCCACGTCACTCGCACTATTTTGAAAGAAAAAAGGCTCCGTCTACTTTTTTTTTGCCGGTTCTCTCTTTATAAACAAATAGTCAAAGTTACATGAAAAAAGCGAGACCTCGCTTTTTTTTTGCAGAAAAATGGGACCCAAGTTCGGGCATGGAGAAAGGGGGGAGCGAGCAGGAGGACAATTCTGTCTGCTCGTTTTGCGAGTGGACAATTTTGACTGCTCGTTCAAAAATCGGACTGAAAATGATTGTTTTTGTTAGCATTCAAAATGACACATGGGAAGAGGTTTTTTTCCCTCATTGTGGATAGTGAGCCTTTCATGTAACAAAACAACCGTTTGTCACGAGCCCAAATCTTTGCATTGCTCTTTGTTTTATGGGAAAAGCAGTTTGAAAGATCAATTACAAACATTAAAAAGCATGCATAATGAATATTCATCACGAGTAACATTTTCCTCATGTCACCCAAGTATAATATGAGTAGTTTTTTTCTATATCATGTGGAAGTGTCTTTTACCCCTACGACCATATGAATGTACCATAGTGTCTTTTACATTCGCCTATATTTTAGATCGCAATTAAGTGACAGATAAATTCGACTACAATTTTTAGTACTGGAATGTTGGACTAGTTTATTCAAAAATCCTTGGTTTGTTTTTTTTGTGTATTATTTTGGTCGAACTTATCAATCATGTCCTTGGTCTGTCAACTCCTAGTGACAGTCCAAGGACATGATTGATAATTTCGACCAAAATAATACAAGAAAAAATAAACCAGGGATTTTTGAACGAAGTGGCCAGCATTTTAGGACTAAAAATTGTAGTCGAGTTTAACTGTCACTTAAATCAGATCTAGAATATAGGCGAATGTAAAAGACATTACGATACTTTCATATGGTCGTAGGGGTAAAAGACACTTCCACATGATATCGAAAAAAACTACTCATATTATACGTGGGTGACATGTGGACAATGTTACTCATGATGAATATTCATTATGCATGCTTTTCAATGTTTGTAATTGATCTTTCAAACTGCTTTTCCCATAAAACAAAGAGCAATGCAAAGATTTGGCTCGTTAGAAACGGTTGTTTTGTTTCATGAAAGGCTCACTATCCACAATGAGGGAAAAAAAAACTCTTCGCATGCGTCATTTTGAATGCTAACAAAAACAATCATTTTTTGTCCGATTTTTGAACGAGCAGTCAAAATTGTCCACTCGCAAAACGAGCAGACGGAATTGTCCTCCTGTTCTCTCCCCCCTTTCTCAATGCCCGAACTTGGGTCCCATTTTTCTGTAGAAGAATAAGTGAAGTCTCAATTTTTTCATGTAACTTTGACTATTTGTTTACGAAGAGAGAACCGGCCAAAAAAAGTAGACGGAGCCCTTTTTCTTGCAAAATAGTGCGGGTGACGTGGCGCCACAAACGGAAGGGGGACATTTTTGTCTGCCCTTTCGCCAGAGGACATATCTGATTGGGGATGAATTTGACTACTCGTCCTCCATTGGACCAGTTTTGTCTGCTCCTGTTGACGAGGGGACAGATCCGACTGCTCATACGAAAAGTGGACAAGCCTGGCTGCTCGCTTTGCAATCGGACAGATTTGACTGCTCGTTTCGAAACCAGACCACATTTGAATTGTTCTCCAATATGTCGGAATGTACGGCACCTGCCCCCGGCATGTCCGCAAGGTCCCTGCCCTCATCCTCAAGGACCGTGCATTAAACAGAGGGAGGGCGAGTGATCTCTTCGCAGGCGTTTGACGGGGATATTTGACGGGAGGACGCAGTCCCTCCCCCGTCCCCCTACCAGCCCACCAGCCCACAGTCCGGCGACGTCTTACGATCGATTCGCACCGTCCGATGAAAGTCGTCGAGCGCTTCAACCGGACCGGCGGTAAATTTTGAACGTTCGATATCAACCGGCAGATCCACGACATTTACCGCGATCTCCCGAAGCTCGCTGGCGCAAATCTACGCACTGCCAGCCATGCCCCTGCGGCCGGCGAACTGCAAGCAACCGGCCGCCGCAACTATCTTCACGAGCCTCGGCCGACCGTCAACCCTGCCGTCGCGCAGCCTCGGACGCAAATCCGAAAGTAGAAGAACATGCCGAGAGAACCCGCCCGCCCGATATGCGATAGGGCGCTTGAATCGCCTGGAGAGGAAAGTTTTCACGCCGACAGTCCTCGCGTCGGCTCTTGGTGGGGGAGCCGCGGGGCCATGACCCGCCGCTTCTCTCTGTGGTGCTTTGCGCCTGTGGACCTGCGGCTGTGAGACGGGACAATGACCGTGAGCTGTGCTTATGAGGGGCCGCGAGCCACGGCAGTGGTCAGACGCCGCCTAGTCGTGGCGTACACGCCTTTCAGTCCTCTGCCGCCTCTGCCGTCTTAGCAAGCGCTTGCGCCCGACATTGCGTTGCAGTCGACTGCGTCGCCTCGCAGGGTGTAGAAGCACAGTCGCCGCCGCAAGTTCCGCAGCGCGTCGCGACCCGTCCGAGCGTTCCGCACACTTTGAAGTATCCCAGTTCGACCTCCATCCTGCAATGTGGCCTGCACACTAAGCCCTCTGTGCCCAAGCCGACGTCCCCACGGGCGCACGAGCAGCAAGCACACTGTGTGCCGCGGCACCGGCCGCACCATCACCAGCTGTGCCTGGCACGACCCGCAACTCCGACAGTATCAGCGGCAGCCGCAGCAGCAAGCAACCATAGGCGGAGCCGCGCTGCCCATACTTTCGTGTCCTCGCACGATGGAGAGTGGCAGCGCGCCTCGGTCCCGGGCCCGGCGGCCGCGGTGCGCCCGAGCCCCCTGCCTCCAGCACGGCAGCATCAGCAGCGGCAGAAACTGCGGCCGCTGCTCTTCACGTTTTCCCCAAGCCTCAAACCCTCTCCATGCCCTCGTCCCTCTCCTTGCTCTCCTCCTCCTCTCCCCCTTCTTCCCTTCCGCCACTGTGGCCATCTCCTTAAAGGCGCCTCGGCCCCGAATCCACCGCCTGCACAACACCTCGCGGCAAACCGACAGCGGTGGAAGCGGCACGGCGGCGCCCATCGGTCGCGCCGCTCCCGTAGGCTATCCATACTACTGGCCGGGCATCCAGGGGTACGGGCAGGCGGTGACATACCACGGCGACAACATCATGGTCAACCCCATCAACGTGTACCTCATCTACTACGGCAGCTGGCCCGCCAACTCGGGCCAAATCTCAATCGAGACCTTCGTGCGCTCGCTCTCCGACCCCTCCGCCGACGCGCTCGGCGCGTCGGTGC
>SZWC01011700.1:77589-89136 GCA_023375785.1 Penium margaritaceum
CGTACGGGACCATCGAGTAGCCCGTCATCTCACCAACGCTGCACTTGCAGCAACCACTGCAGCATCAGCGGCGGTTGCAGCAGCGCTTGCAGTTTCCAATCTACACCGGCAACGGATTGTGTTGTCGGTGGCGATTTCCGCTTTGAGACGTGTCGTGGACCGGCGTCTCCCTGGGGCCCGTGGATTGGTGCGCGCACTTCACCCCGTAGGATCGCCGGCGGATTCGAGTCTTACCGTCTCTGAGGGCTGGGTCGTCTACCGCTTGGAGCAGCAGCCACACCTGCAGCCGCCACCCCTTCTCCTCTTGGAGCGGTCTTCACTCCATTCGTGGCAGCAGCATTGGTCGCCGCAGCCAGTCAGACTCTCGTCTCCGGGTGTGCTGTGGTAGTGCAGCTCTTCCCGTCTGGTCACGTTTGCTGACCGGGACACCGTGTCATCCAGGGGTGATAGTACCTGCGGACCTCATTCACTCCCGTGGCTTGGTGTTTACCACCGGGAGTAGGTGCCCTCGGCACCTATCCATCGTCCAGCACACGAGATGAGTGCGCGGACGTGTGAGCAGGCGCGCAGCGCATTCGCCTGCTACTACTGTGGTGATGGACGTCATGGTTGGCGTCGCTGTTGGACGCGCCCTCGCGGCTGGCATCCACCTTGGCTACAGCCTCGTCCGAGCCTGCGTCCTCCACAGCATACGGATCTACCGGCATTGGTAGATCCCCTAGCTGGACCTCTGGCGAGCATATTCGCCGAGATCCGCGGCCTACGGCAGACGGTGCAGCGGCTTTGTGACCTCGTTGTCACTGAGCGTGCTTCTGCTACTCGTTCGTCGACGGCCTCTTCGACCACATTTCCTCCATCATCTCCTCCTTCTTCCTCCGATGGTGTCCCTTCAGCTTCACGTGCCAGCCAGTCCCAGGCTGACACCATCCTTTCGATCCTCCACTCTGCTGTGACCACGCCGCCACCCCGCGATGACTTGTCCTCCAGCAGTCGTTCCAGTCGAGTGACTCTACGACGTCGTCGTCAGCGCTCTACACGGCGTGCTCACGCCGGTGTTGATACATCCTCCACCCCCTCGGCCTCCATTGCTGTACCTGTCGAGGGGGAGTGTGGTTACCGTGCATTGCGTGATGCGACAGCAGCGACAGGATCCGCAGTAGGGTCGAGGGGGAGTGAGTCTGATCCCGACATGGAGGTCATGGTGCAGACTTGCGTATCATCGAGCTCGACTTCCACGTCCGCGCTGGATCCAGATCTTCTACAGCAGCAGCTTGCGTCAGGAGGTGTCCAGGCCCGGCATCCCTGGGTGGTGCCACTCGCGGCTCCTACCGATGGCGGCCCGGCGGTGGCACACGGGTCTGGTATGGATCAGGATGCATCTTTGGGAGCTTTGGCGGAGTTTGCACAGCAGGCTCACACGAGTCCGGCGGAGGTTCCAGTGCAGGAGATATGCGCGTCATCGAGGTCGACATCCATGCTGGGACAGGAGCCGGACGTTCTGCAGCAGCAGGTTACCTCAGGAGGAGTGCAGGCACGGTGTCCCTGGACTTTGCCACTCCCGGCTCCGTCCGGTGGAGGCCCAGGACTTTCGGGGGAGAGTGTGCAGACGACTCACACGACTCCGGCAGATGTTGGAGTACTTGGGACTTGCACGTCATCGAGGTCGACATCTACGCTGGGGCAGCAGCCAGACATTTTGCAGCAGCAGGTTGCATCACGAGGAGGGCAGGTCTCACGTGCCTTGGTGATGCCACTTACGACTCTGATCAGTAGCGACATGGCGGCAGCAGAGGAGTATTGTGTGGATCGGGATGTCCCATACAGTTTTCCAGGGGCGTTGGCGCACGGGACTCATACTAGCCCGACAGCGGTCGCTGTACATGAGCAGAGTCGACCGGCTGGTCTGTTAGAGGTTGAGGCGTTCTTGAGAGCAGCAGTTCTCAGAGATGTCACCGGGACATATGCTGCAGCAGACATAGCATGCTTCACCGCCTCATCTGCACTACCTCAGGACCAGCTTCAGCGTGAGGAGTCGTCCACCTTCCCACAGTCTACAGGTTCTTGTACCCACGACGGAGCAGCGACATACATGACGGAGTCAGATGATGATCCATACTCTATCATCGAGCAGGTGGTAGCGACCAGCGTTCCCAGCGAGACAGTGCGTGAGCGCCAGTTGCGCTTGTTGGTCGCCTTGACGGACATTGCTGAGCCGGAGCTCTGTACACCTGTGTCCATTATGGCGGCAGTCGAGGACACCGGAGCAGATCCATACATGCAGATTGGGTCACCTCGTCAGCACGAGCTGAGTACTGCCCCCTCGATTTCACCTCTTGGTGACGCTACCGATCACATCGACGCCGAGAGTGGCAGTACCTGCACGGACGACGCTTCCACATGCTCCACGGACTCTGACGACTCCTCCTTCTCCTTCTCTCTCGGCATGCGACCGCTCACTCCTCGTATGACAGACACGAGCTGTGATGTGGATGTGACACCTGCAGCTGCATCCGATGTTCCAGCGTCTCGGCACATTACGAGCTTGGTTGACCCCCAGGAGGATGCAGCAGCACCAGTTCCATCATCTTCAGCAGCAGTGATGCAGATGGCGATGTACTCACGAGTTGTGGAGTCTGCATCTGCAGCATCCAGCGAGGCAGAGTTTATTCTACACCAGGTCGACATGGGCCACCTCGACATGTCCGAGACAGATTATGCTGATCTGCAGGAGCATGTAGTCATGCTACAGCGGGAGATGGTGGCAGCGCGTGAGCGATTCTCAGAGGAGGATAGCATCATTGGTACCGGCAGGAGCCTTGCGGCGACAGCAGTGATGCTGAGCGTGCCTTCGGCTTCCGCCATCCCGGTTACTGTCGACCCCATCATCGCTCCTCCTTCTTCTGCTGCTGTCACGCACCTTCATCCACCCGACTCACCTGCCCCATCTTCATCTTCATCCACGAGTGGTGATCCGATTCATCGCTCCAGCTCTCCTCCTCCGGCGGTACACCCCTGTGCCTCAGGGTGCTCTATCCGGCCTCCGAGGCCAGCTCCGCCACTTCATCCACGCACGCGTGCTGCTCGCCCATTCCCGTTCCTCCGGCGTACACATATGCATCGCGGCAGTGCGGAGGCAGGAGAGACTGTGAGTTGGGACCCTTGGCAGTCACGCGAGGACTGGTATACCCCAGGTGATGCAGATTCACGTGAGGAGTCGTAGCCGGAGACACCACTTCGTCTTTGGGGGAGGGTTTTCGACTCGCACGTGACAGGGGGAGCTATCTCTGCATGTTGGACACAGCACATGACTCATCGCCCAGGATCTGTTCAGCTACGACGTCAGCATCTCTATCGAGGACATCGCTGCCAGGTTCATCTGCCCAGGGGGAGTGTTGTGTGGACCTCGACCTGACGCGACGNGCGGTCGATGCGTTCCGGCAGCCATGTGGGCTTGTCAGGAGGTAGGAGAGTTTTCTCGGTGGGTTAAGACCCGCGCACCCGGGTGACTGTACCGGTGCGACGAGGAGACCCGATGGCTGTTATGGGGCTTCCGAGGTTCGGAAAGCCGTGTGTGACATCTGGACGCTGATTCTGAGATTTTCTGGCACTGTTCCTATTTTCTCGGTGGTCGAGACCCGGGTACTCGGAGAGCTGTTCTGGTGCCTCGAGGAGACCACCGTTATTGTTATCGTGGTGTACGCAGTGTGTTCTCCCCGCTGACCCGTTTCGGCTCAGCGGGGGTGACGGGGCCCGGTGCGGATAGCTGCCGGCGCCCCTACTTAAGCCCGCTAGGGGCTCATTTGTAATCTCTCCTTGTTCTTTATATTCAGCGTTCCAGACTTAGCCAAATTCTTGCCGTCTTGCATCGCACTCACACACAGAGCTCATGTTCGTTCTTGCATGGGCCTGCATGCCCTTAAATTAATTCCAATTACAGCATCACAACACTTTCCCATGACCCGATGGTACGCATGTCCATACACGTGCAAAACGCGTGCAGGTGCAACACAGAGTGCTCAACAGAGACCCGGACAGTCACCCACTCTCAGACAGGGGTCGCAACCGGACGGAGCGAATAGCCCCAAGGAACTTCCCACGAGCTAGTGCCTTGGTCAGAAAGTCAGCGCGCTGCAAGTCTGTGCCCACCCAGACGATGGAGATCAACTGCCGCTCCACTAGATCGCGCACAAAATGATACTCGACAGCGATGTGCTTCGTGCGTGCGTGGAACACACCAGAGTTCTCAGCGATCGCGAGAGCACTCTGGTTGTCGCAGCGGAGGATGATGGTAGGCACCGACTTACCCAAACACTGAAACAGTCGCTGCAGCCATACTGCCTCAGCGGCGCCAGCGCCTAGGGCAACATACTCAGCCTCTGAGGAGCTGCGAGCAATGCACCCCTGCTTGCCGCTGCGCCAAGACACAGCGGTGCCACCAAGCAGGAACACGTAACCCGTGCGGCTGCGTCCATCAGGACTCCACGCCCAGTCGCTGTCGGTGTAGCCATCTACCACAACCGAGCACTGTCTCCGAAAGTAGAGACCGTGATACGGTGTGGAAACCACATACCAGACGACTCGCAAAGCTGCGTGCAGAGCGCGAGCCCGAGGGGGCTGACTGAACTATGCGAGTAGGTTGACAGCGAACGCAATGTCGGGACGCGTGGTCGTGGCCAAGTACATCAGTGAGCCAATGATGCGCAAGTACAGGGTCACGTCCACAGCCTCGCCCAGATCGGCTGGGTCTGTCACCTTCAGAGCGTCCTGCCCGTCGGGAGTGATGGGTGACGAGGCGGGGGGGACAGCGGCAAGGAGGTCAGCAAATCGCTCCCCCACAACCTGTGCATATCGTGCCTGATGGAGGAGGAGTGTCTGTCGACGACGATCATGCACAATCTCCATCCCGAGGAAAACAGCCGCTGGACCGAGGTCCTTCATCCTGTAGGCGGCCTGCAGGACCGCCTTGGCCTCCTTCACGGCCTCTAGTGAAGGAGACGCAATCGGGAGATCGTCCACGTACACTAGAATGGCAGTGAGGTGCTCGGCTGTCCGTCGGATGAAGAGTGACGGATCGGCGTCGTTCTGGACGTATCCAGCCTGCGTGAGGGTGCGAGTGATCTCTTGGTTCCAGCACCGGGGCGACTGCTTCAGGCCATACCATGCCTTGCGCAAGCGCCAGACCTTGTTGCCTTCGACCTCAAACCCAGGTGGCTGGACCATGAAGATTTCCTCCTCCAAGGTGCCGTGGAGGAACGCATTGTTCACATCCATCTGGTGCAGTTCCCAGTCATGATGGGCGACTACACCAAGCAGCACGCGAGTTGTGGTCATGCGGCCAACAGGGGCAAAGGTGTCAGTGAAGTCCACCCCTTCAACCTGAGAGAACCCCTTGGCAGTCAAGCGGGCCTTATAGCGGTCCAGTGAGCCGTCAGGCTTCACCTTCTTGCGGAAGACCCACTTGGCCTGCACGACCTTCCGTCCCTCAGGACGGTCGACCAGCTCAAAGACTCCGTGCTCCCGGATGGCCCTGAGCTCGTCCTCACAGCCGGCCCGCCACTGCGCAGCATCATCTCATGAGAGAGCCTCCTTTAAAGTGTCTAGATCGGGGACCGCCAAAGGAGAGCTCCGGGTGGCCACGACACATGCCTCGCGGGTCGGACGGACCACAACTAGGTCAGCGGCAGCTGCCTGTGCAGCCTCGTGCTCGTCAGCAATCAGCTGGTACCCAATGAGACAGGCTGGGTGCACCTCCGTGTAGGTGCCTTGGACACTCAGGCCGAGAGCGTTCGTGCCAGGGTCACCACTGTGCACGCTGCGCGTGCGTCGTCTGGGTGGTGCAACCGCAGTCGGAGGTGCACGTGAGGCCAGTGGACGGAGACGTCCACCTGGCTCACGGGAGTAGCCAGAGTCTGAGCTGACCGATGGCTCAGGCACAAGGAGGGCAGGTGCTGTGTCTGGAGACGCTGCAAGGGCGGGCAAGTCTGTTGCGGCAGGCGCGGGCGAAGCAGGTGCTTCAAGCGCGGGCAAAGCAGGCGCTGTAGGCGCGGGCGAGACAGTCGCGGCAGGCGCGGGTGAGGCGGTCGCGGAGGGCGTGGGTGAGGCAGGCGCTGCAGGCACAGGCGAGGCAGGTGTAGCTCCCGCAGGCAAGGCAGGCACCGCGGGGGCAGGCGAGGCAGGAGACGAGGCAGTAGCGGCAGGTGCGGGCGAGACAGTCGTGGCAGGCACGGGTGATGCAGTTGCGGCAGGTGCAAGCGAGGCAGGCGTAGAGACCACAGGCCCGACAACAATGATAGCCAGGTCAATGGTGACCAGGGACGGTCCCACCCTGGAGGCATCCCGGACGGACTCACCCTGTGGGGCAGACTCCCCCAGTCAACGGGAGGCCTCACAGGTGGGAACGTGAGACGATGCCTGGATGAGAATGGCAGACAGGTCGCGGTACGACAGTGCCTCAAAGAATAGCGTGTCGCGCGACTCAACAATGTGGTGTCGTCCTCCATCCCAGAAACGCCATGCTTTGGAGCGCGAGGAGACACCGAGGAAGGCACATATCCGGCCGCGTGGAGAGACCTTGGACCCCTGCTGGTCCTCGGTGTACCAGACGCAAGCCAAGGAACCCCAGACGCGAGCAAGCCTGAGGTCCGCACGGTGACCGAACCACAGCTCATACGGCGTGACGTGGTCCGGTAAGGGACCATGCGGGAGGCGGTTCCAGACCCACGTCATGTAGGCGAAGCCCTCGAAGGCGAAGGACTCCGGGAGACCGCACTCAGTGCGCATAGCGCGAACCGTGTCCTCCATGGTGCGGTTCCAGCGCTCAGACACACCGTTCTGCTGTGGCGTAGCAGGCGCCGAGAGCTGGTGACAGATACCAAGCTTGGCGAAGTGAGTGGTCAGCTCACCGAGATACTCACCACCGCGATCAGAGCGGAAGGTGTGGAGGGAGTGACGAGACTGACGCTCAGCCATCACGAGCCACAAGCGCATTGCAAGAGCGGCATCGCTCTTGTGGCGGAGGCAGTAGACCCACCGCATGCGGGTGAAGTCATCCGTGAGGGTAAGGACATACCGACCACGGTCAGCGACAGACTCGACAGGGAGAGGTCCAAGGAGGTCCGAGTGGACAAGCTTCAGGGGACGCTGCACGCGAGTAACGGAGGCAGGGTAAGTGCAGCGATGTATCTTACCCTGAGCGCAGAACAGACAGTCGGTCTTAGGCGGCTTCTCCAAGGAAGCCGCGTCAAGACCGAGGGCGGGCTGTGTACGGATGAGCTTGGACATAGTGTCCGTGCTCACATGACATAGGCACCGGTGTAACAGGCGCTGGTGGTCAGGAGACAACACCCCCGTGACAAAGACGCGAGCAGACGAGCAAGGGGACGGGTTAGGGGCAGAGCAGCGCGCTATGCGATACAGGTCATCCACAACAGTGGCCCGCAGCACAACCGTGGAAGTGTCAAGTGCTGTGATCGTGGCATCATCAGAGGAGTGGTGAACAGAGAGACCCATCCTCGTGCAGGCACGGACAGAGAGCAGGCTGAGCTCGAGATCAGGCACAAAAAGCATGTCAGAAAGGTACACGGGACCAAACGGACCATTAAACCGTATGACCCCTATCCCCTGAACAGGTAGTGACTGCCCAGAACATGTCCGCACTGACCGAACATATCCAACAGGACCAAGCACGACAAAGGCGTTAAGGTCATAGGTCATGTGGTGAGTGGCCCCTGAGTCAATGATCCAGTGGCCACTCGCCTCACGACCTGTGGTGGTCACGGTGCAACGAGCAACGGAGCACGGTGCCTCTGCTGGACGCTCAGCAGGTGTGGCAGGACAGCGGGACAATGCACGACAATGCGACTCATCCAACCACTCTGTGCAGTCAGACTCATCCTCATCAGGCGATGCAGCCGCCCCACAAACATGACCACGTGCAACAAACACAGATGGACAGTCAGTCTGTGGACCACTCGGCTGTGACAGCACACTCGCACCTCCCTGAGAGCAAAGTGCTAGCAGTCGACGTAGCTCTGCGATGATCTAGTCCCTCGGGTCTGGCGTGGTGCTCTCCCCGGATGGCGGTGGGCCTGCTGCCGGTGCTGCACCCGAGGTCGCCGCGGCACGGGCTGCTGCTCCAGTGCGGATCCGCTCTTCATGGGCTGCCTGAAGGCCGGGGGTGATCCTCGCCCAGTCCAGCTCCTGCTGACACTCAGTGTAACGATGAGGTCCGCCGCAGTTGTGGCAGCGGACAGCCCGTCCGGTGCCACCAAAAGGCTACTGCGGTCCCTTCTTCTTTTTCCCCTTCTTCCCCTTCACGCCTGCTGCAGTGGCTGTTCGAACATTAGGGGAGGAGGTGGGAAAGGAAGAGGTGGAGCTGGTGGGGGTGAAGGAGGATGATGACGGTGTGGAAGGCGTAGAGGACGTCGCTCCCACTGCTACTGCGGCCATGGCACCCTGCCGATGTGCGCGGGCTGCCTCGTCGGCCGTCGTGACCTGGATGAAGTAACGTCGCACCCAGGGCAGCAGCTGTAGGGTATCGGACATGGATGCGAGGACATCCTGGTCGAGGCGGGAGAAGGTGTCAGTGAGCTTAGGGCGTACTCCTAGCATGATGGTGTCCAACGCCCAGAGCTGAGAGCCGCCTCCGGTGCCCAGGCGAGTGTACAGGTGCATGGCCCGACGCCAATAATCAGCTCTTGACTCCGAGGGTCCCTGATGAAGAGAGTGGAACTCGCGAAGGCGCGCGGACCGGGTCGCGTGAGTCTCTGCTGCAAATAGGGTCAGCGCCAGCTCCGAGCCACGGCGCGGGTCTGCGCCTGCTCCCGTCCCAGGCGCGCCCAGGAAAGGGCGGAAGTCGACCACTGTCTCCTGCGGAACCGCGTACTGCAGTCCACGCATGGCACGCGCTGCCGTGAGGGACTGGAGCAGATCAGCCATCTGGTACTGGCTGTGGTAGTAGGGCCAGACCCCTTCCGAGTCCGCCCATACCTGAAACAACACCTCCCAACTGTCAAACCTCGCTTTGCTATCGTAGCAAGGCGGAGAAGTCTCGAAGTCCTTGGGTCGTCGCTCCGTGGGGAGCTGGACCTCAGGTGGTGCTGGGAGCGGACGTGGGGAGGGCATGAGAGGCATCAACGTTGCTCCCCCAGCGGCACCCGAGGCCTGATGCGGGTCTGTCTGCTGCTGCTGCTGCTGCTGCCGCTCCGACTGCTGCTGTTGCTGCTGCTGCTGCTACTGTCTCCTCGGACTGGGCGCTAGCGTCTCAATGCGCAGGCTACTCATCTGCTCCATCAACCGGCGAAGCGCAGCCTCCCAAGTGGGAGGAGGAGCCTGATCCCACTCCTCGACAATGGACTCTTGTCTTTGTGGAGGGGCGGTAGCAAGACCAACAGACTCTTGGCCCGATGGGGTTGCCTCTCTCTCATTCCCGGGCTGACGTCCCGGTGTCCCAGATAGATAGACCAAGGCATCGCGAATGTGCCGGAGAATCGCTGACTGTTTATCCTGGCGCTGGCGGAGCGATGTCTGCTCCACCAGTAGGAAGTCAATCGCCTTTGAGCGTGGGCTGCGGCCCCCGCTCGTGACGGTGTCTTCCGGCTCCTCGCCCTTGGAGCTGCTTGACTCCATGCTGAGGCGGCGCAAAAGTCGTCCGAACACAGAACCGTCAGCGTTTCTTGAGGAATTGAAACGCTGGCAAAAATAATCTTTTTTGTCAAAAATTTCACCAAGTCTGTGATGACGTCAGCATACTCACTGCAGACGTCAGCAGGGGTCTGCTCACGTCAGCAGCGGGCTGCGGCAGTCGTCGCTGCCGCTGCTGGCGCTGCTGCGCTGCGTTGCTGCTGCTCTGCTGCTGCGCTGCGCTCCTATGCTGCTGCAGCGCTGCCGCTGCTGCGCTGCGCTACTGCTGCTGCGATGCAGCTGTTGCTGCGCAGCCGCGGCAACGCTGCGCTGTTGCTGCGCTGCCGCTGCTGCTCTGCGCTACTACTGCTGCACTGCCACTGCTGTTGCTGTGCTGCTACGCTGCCGCTGTTGCTGCGCTGCTGTTGTGCTACTGCACTGTTGCGTTGTTGCGCTGCCACTGCTGTGTTACGCTGCCGTTGCACTGCCGCTGCTGTGCTGCGCTGCTGCTGCTGCGCTGCCGTTGCTGTTGCTACGCTGTTGCACTACAGCTGCTTTTGTGCTGCTGCTTCGCTGCTGTGCTGCTGCGCTGTCGCTGCTACGCTGCGCCGCTGCCGCGCTGCGGCTGCTGCTGCGCTGCGCTGCTGCTCTGCTACTGTGCCGTGCTGCACTGTTGCGCTGTAGCTGCAGCAGCCGCGGCTGCTGCTGCTGCTGCAGCCGCAGCTGCTGCTGGCTATTATGGCTGCCGCCAAGGCCGCGGCTGCTGGTGCTCTGGCAGCTGCCACTGCCGCGGCTGCTGCTGCCACAGCTGCTCCCTTCTGCCGCCGCCGCTGCTGCTTCCGCGGCTGAAGTCACGGCCACGTCTGCTGTGTCTGCTACGGCCGTTGGTGGAGGGGCTGCGATCGCTCTTGTCGCGATTGGCGTGGCCGCGTCTACTGCTGCATGGTGGTGGCCCCCCCTCACAGGACCCGTTGCTGCTGCGGTGGGCTGTGCTGCTGCTGCCACTCAGGGCTGCTGCTGGTGTCGCTCACTGCTGCTGCAAACGCTGCGTCTCTGCTGCGCAGCTGTGCGAGCTTTGGCTCGCCGCTCTGATACCATGAGAAGATTCACCACAGCTTCCTAGCAACGCTACTGCTGACATGGGGACATAGACCGGTCAGCTTAACGTACTAGCATGCAAGCGGGTGCGAGAACAGCAAGGGTCAGGCTAGGAGAGACAAGACAAGTCTCAGAAGCTGCATTGTAATGAATGTGTAGAGAGAGATGACAAATGACAGCTCCACAGCATAAATAGCCGCCGCGGCTCACAGCGGGTGGCGCACGCAGCGGCACCTCTCGGTCCTGAACCGGCCCAAAACCACTGTTTTGGCCATAACTCTGCGCACAGGCGTCCAAACGGAGCACCGTCTGATCCTACGGATGCAAGACAAAAAGACGGACACAACGACTGGTCACACACCTATGTCCGGTAGCAGCCGGAGAGTGTAAGAAAATAAACATGCAAATCAGCCTGGTAGGGCTGTCCACCGAGAAAATCCTGAAGGTCTCCAAACGCAGTCCGTAGGTCGTGGCAACCCTCTGGTACATCAGGTAGGCTACCAGGCTGCCTCCAGCGGGTGGAGCACCACCTCAGGGGACTCCGTCTCCAGCTGGGTCCACCTCAGGGATCTCCACGAGCATGGACACGACCGAGTGGTCACAACCAACTGTACAACTGTGTATGACTGACAGCATCACAACAAACGGGTCCTTGTTTTTGAGAATGCAACACGGTGTTGGGCAAGAAGGACCAATTCTACTTGAGCCTACCCCAACCTTTGGTTGGCGTGCTCAGCTCCATCGCCAGACCTCCTTGGCAGTCATGCGTGTGTGTGTGTGTGTGAGTGTGTGTGTATGTGTGTGTGTGTGTGTGTGTGTGTGTGTGTG
>SZWC01011701.1:11525-22324 GCA_023375785.1 Penium margaritaceum
TGCAAGTCACAGATTTAAAAAATGAAGAATCAGGAAGCAGCAAAGATCAGGATTAGACGGTGAGACTTTGGGTCTGGTCAGAAGACTGTGCGCAAATTGATGGCTCACAACGCTAAAGATGAGGGTTCTTAAGACCAACTAGGACATCCAACCAGTGATAAATCTTTTAGTAACATTGAGGCATTGTAAAGAACACATAATGGTACCAACACTACTAATGGAGCAGCTTTTCACATTTTTGTAAGAAACGACATGGTTCAAAATCTGGATTTGCACATCAAAAATAGAATGTTTAAATCAAAAACTGTCAATATTCAACTGTAGATGCATCAATTTTTAGAACCAATCCAAATGCAAAAGGAGTATCTACACAACGTAAAAGTGTGGAGAACCTGCCCAATGAGTAAGGGCAACAGTATCGTTGGATGGATTTTCATGTAATGGCACAATATGCAAGTGGACTAGAGTAAGAACACTGTCTATGAAAGCGTTGGTGGAAAGAGGCACTTACCTCTGATCTAACAACTCATGACACAACAGTGGTTACAGGAAGAAAAAGAGAAGGACATAATAGAGGATTTCGTTGCTGTTGCAAAATGATGCCCGTAGTTGATATCACTGGACTTGGCTAAGGATTACTTGTGATACAAACTACAAGTATGTCACGTCCACGTGGAACCATGGGAAGCATAAGAGATGATAGCAGTGATTGCGACCACATTAGCCTCACTGGCCCCAACATTTGAAACAACTGCAACCGGCCTAAAGGAATTTGCATTGCTTGTTGAGGACTTTGAAGTGGTATTTCCTGATGAATTTTCTTGAGAGTTTCCTCTACAACAAAGCATAAACCATCACATAGACCCAAATCCGGGCAGCAGACCGGAGTTTAAGGGGACCTATCCGATGAGAAACCACGGGCTAACAGAGCTTAAAACACCACTTGATGTTCCATCAGGAATCTATCATGCCTGACCTCAACCATGTGGAGAGACTTCTGTTTTGGATGGATTGTCGCAAGGGAGATGAGGGTAAGAGCGGAATGGAAGTTTCTCTCATGACCAACTCTGGTTATGGGGGTGGTGCTGAGCCAATCAGGGGTAGTTGAGGAGGAGGGAAGAAAAAAGGGAAGTTCCACTACTACAAGACACCAAGCCATTAGGTGCGCAATTGCCAAAAGACGAATGCAAAAATTGCTTTTGGAGAGGGGTTGAGAAAGCAGTCTGAAACTTTCATAAAATTGGCAGATTGGGAGAGTGTATTTATGACTACCATCTGATTCATGTACGTCTCCAATAACGCCGCCTTGTTCTGGATAGTTTACTGGAGACCCAATGCCACATGACATGTCATTGGGAGTGGTCCTTTTTGTACACCACCATTGAATCTTGTTGGGTGTTTATGGAGGAATCATGTGTAGCTGGAAGTTGAGGAGGGTGCGATTGTATTTTGTGCTTCTGTTGAGGGCAAGAACGTGAAACTTTGTGTGAAGGGGTGCTCTTTGTTCTGGGGCTGGCAGCTAACCCCGTCTTGGTTTCTTCTCTCATAACCAAAGGCATGTAGGTTTACCTTGAAAATGACTACTGCACCATTTTTTCTTTTGTAGGCTATGTATCTTGTAAGGTTGGACAAGGAGTAAGTTCTTCACTATCTTTATGTGGCTTTGAAGAAGAAATCCGACTCAAAATAGGGAATACACAACGTTGGCCTATGGCACCGCTGACTTAGTCACTCTAACTTGCCAGCATCACGTCCATGCAGCAAATGGTCTGTGCTCTAGAGCTCAAGGGGGTTCAGGAGCCTTGTGCATCGGCTTGCGAGAACTGCATTGTAAGGAACAAAACCTGCTCTCCTTTCATGGGGGAAGGAAACAGGGTAGCTGAACTTTTCTCACTTGTTCCCCTTGATTTTTGTAGTCCCATTCCATCACAGTCCTTGTTTGATACGTTGTCCTTTGAGGAAATGGGTGTACGTCCTGGCTGGAAAGGATAAATGTTTTGATACTTTCAGGTTGTAGAATGTTGCAGCAAAG
Source organism: Penium margaritaceum (assembly GCA_023375785.1). Classification (NCBI taxonomy): domain Eukaryota; kingdom Viridiplantae; phylum Streptophyta; class Zygnematophyceae; order Desmidiales; family Peniaceae; genus Penium; species Penium margaritaceum. The sequence goes on from SZWC01011701.1 coordinate 13,558, forward strand.
AAAAAGAGTTGTAGGTGGTTGAATGTACTTTGCACAGTTGGTGGAGGAGAGTACCTCTCCAACAACTTTCCCAACTTCCTCAAGTGTCATGGGATTAGGCACGAGGTCACCCCACCTAGAACATTGCAGCTGAACAGATTGCTAAACGTGCAGATCACACACTCATGGAGCATGTTTAATGCATGCATAAAAAACGTGGGGTTCCCTCCACATTTTCCGGGTAGATGCGGTCATCACTATCATCTACCTGAAGAACTGGTGCCGCACATGCGCTGTGCCACTGATGACACTAGAGGAGGCATGGATGTGATGCAAGCCAACATTGATGTACCTAAAATTCTTTGAGTATGGTGCATTTGTGCACATGCATGGAGGAAGCCGTAACAAGCTGGAGCTATGTCGGTGAAGGCAGCCTTCCTCAACTATGACAACATGAGATACCTCCTGTACAATTTTTCCAAGCACAAGTTATTACGCAGTCCGTGATGACATCTTTCAAAAGGATGTAAAGAGATGAACCTGGAGCCCCATGTCTTTGGTTCTGTTTTCTCTTAAACTTGTACTAGAGTGGGGGAAGAACCAGTAGCAGAAGAGAGTGGTTCAAGAGATAGCATTGATTGTGAAAATGACGAGGAGGGAACAAAGGAGGAGCCAGTAACTGAATCAGATGATAAAGATCAGGAAATCATCAAGCAGCATCTGCCACAACAGTCTGCACTCCTCAACAAAGATTATAAAATCAGCGTGGAGCAGCTAAAATGGTCCAAGAGGCATGGAAAGAATCATATACAGCAAGGGGAGCAGCTGAACCCATGCACCGCTCCACCACCAATAAGGATCTTCGACCTCAAGCTCCTTTACCTCGCCAGCATCGATGACCTAGCCACATATGCTGAAGCCATGTGCAATGCCAAAGCAGCATATTGGCATGCCACCCTCAAGGAAGCTCCTTGCAGCAACCGCGTGATTGAGTGCCGATGGATCTTCAAGTGCAGGCATGGTGCAGATGGTAAGGTGCTGACGTGCAAAGCACAGCTGGCTGCTAAGGGGTGCATGTAGACTAAGGGTAAGAATGTCAATGAGACATTTGCACCTGTTACAAATTTCCCATCCATCGGACTGACTCTTTCTCTAGCTAATGTTATAGAAAGTGAGGTACACCAAGTGGATGTGATGTATGCATTTTTGAATGGTGACCTTAAGAACCATGTGTAAATGGATCAGCCGGGGAGGTTTTTGGTGACAGGGAAGGATCATTTTGTGTGAAAGATTGTGAATTCCCCTAAACGCTTAATAAATCATCGGAGAGCTCAGTTACCATCTTGGTATTCAGGTCACGCACGGCTGGCAGTAGAAGATCTTGCAGTTGTTTCAGAACATGTATGTGAGTGACGTCATCAAGCACTTCAACATGGAAGGAGGAGGCATGGCCGCGACACCACTGGAAGTGGGAGCAAAGCTAATAATGATGTAGACCCACCACAATGCGCTAGAGAGGAATCACCTAGAAGCAATGCCATACCAAGCAGTATTTCGGAGTCTCATCCACACAGCATTTGGCACGTGTCTCAACATCAGACAAGCAGTGGGAGTTCTCATAATGGTTTTTTTCATCTCCGGGTGTGCCACATTAGGAAGCGTCTAAAGATGCGCTACACTACCTTGACACCAGAAGTAGCCTTTGCCTCACCTTCAACAGAAAAAAAGGCCCCGTTCTCATCAGCTGCAGCTCTATAGATTTACGTGCTGACCTGGACACAATGAAAATGACCAGCGACTTTGAGTTTATTCTCAGAGGAGGTGCAATCAGCTTGAGGAGCATGAAGTAATAGTGTGTCACCCTCTCCTCCACTAAAGCAGAGTGATTTCCCTGAGTGAAGAACCAAAGAAAGAAGTGTGACTGTGTGAGCTGCTCAAAACACTTTGGCACGAGCACACCACAGCAACCAACATCTTTTGTGACAGTATGAGTGCCATTTCTCTGAAGAAGAGTGCATAGTTCCATCTGTCAGAACGAAGGCTTGACCAATTAATATCAAGCTTCTCAATAACGGTTCAGGTCTAGGGATCGAACCACTTTGGCTCGACTGTGCATCGGTCCAGTGACCGTTCACTTAACGGCTAGGCTATCCTCTAATGATGTGACAAATGTCACCCACGTCCAACTAGCGGAAGGAATCCATTACTGATTCTTCTTTCCTATTCTTTCTGTATATACCAATGATGTTCATGCCCTTGAGTATAACCCAGCACAATCTTCTCATCCTATTTGTCTTTGGTTCCACGGCTTCACCTTCGTGTCTTCGCTCACTTATCATTCTTCCATCATCATCCACTCCCATCTCTCCATTTCACGGCTCTTCTCTCCATTAGCCTCGCCTCCTTACTCAGCTATGCTCGGCACATGACTCACCCTATCAAGACTATACTTCCTGCTTCAACTCTCTCTCTCTCTCTCTCTCTCTCTCTCTCTCTCTCTATCTCTCTCTGTGAGTCTACCTGTCCACCTCTCCACTCTACCTTGAGCTGCAACTCTCTCATCAAGCTTCCAAAACTAGCTCCCTGCATTGCTCCTTGTTTTTGTCAGCATGTTTCTGTTTGTAAAATTGCTCTGCTTCTGTCTATTTCTGCCGTCACTTCTGCCACTCCCTCCAATCTTCCGACATGGTACCAGAGCAACAGGTGACATCGCATGGTTCCTTCTGACCACGTCATCACTTCACCGCTTCCATCACTACTCTCTGCTATCCTGCCAATGCCTATCGCCACTAACGCTCTGCACCTTTCACCTTCACCAGCAGCTGACATCTTTCCAATGCCTCCTCAAGCTTTGGTGGTTTCTCCTGCCGTGACTAAGCCCTGCATCCAATCTCACGACCGTGGCAATATCGGGTACCTCACTTCCGCCAAAATCCGCAAGCAGCTCTCGAGCCGCCTTCTGTCATCATCTTCGTTGAAGCTTCCTGTCTCTTCTCCTCGTTCTACTTTTTTTCTTCCTTGTTCTCCACCAGCACTGTCTATGTAGACTCCACCCGCCTGCTCTTCTTCCCCGACATCCTCTGTGGCCGCGTGCCACAGTCACATCCCCGCCATCACCTCTGCCTCCCGCAGCGCCTACTTCATTCTACTCTCCTCTGACCACCGCAACTGCACTCTTCTTTTCCATCGGCTTCAACAACATCATCACCATCATCCTCTGCCTTCTCCTCCTTCATTGTCCCATCATCTCCTTGAGTCACTCCCTCTCATGCCACTTCCTCCCATTCGCAGCAGTAGCATAATGTCATATGGAACTGGGACATCGAACACCACCAGTCTTCCTACTCATGTCTTGAGGCAACTTGGGAAAAATTATTCAATCTCCTAACTTCCCTTGAAGACTCTACTTCTCTTGAACCACCGCCGCTGCAGTAGTATTCCTCCTACCATGAGGATATCAGACACCACCAGTCTTCTTGCCCTTCAGTCTCGGGGAAACTAGGGGCACAAGCTGGCACTCTCCTGACCACAAGAGGACCTTCCTTCTTTGTCAGCATCTGCAGCCTCCTTCACCGCATCTCCTCCACTCTGCCCTTCTGCAGTTCATCATCTCCTCCTCCTCATTATCATCAGCTGCCCTGCCTTCTCAGCTTTATTGGCCCCATCTTCTTCCCCTTCGCATCATCGGCCTCCCACATCCATCTTCGACTTCAGCATCAACCCTCCTTTGCTATCATCATCCTCATCTAGTCCATCATCTGCACCTTCAGCTTCCTCATCATCTTCATAATCAATCATCCTCCCGGAGCGCACGTGGTCTTGCCCCTGAACCCACTTCATCATCATCAAAGCTGCCGCAACCAATTCAACATCAGCTCGGCAAAAGGTTCCACCCGGTCGCACCGCCAGTCTTGGGTGACCTACGCCTACGCCGATTCTCCTCCGCAGCACACGTGGCTCGCCCCTGCGCCCAAAACTCATCAATCATCCTTCTCCGCCTTTAAAAATCAGGAATCATAAGCATTTGTGGCCAGCACAAGGATCTGCACGAGCTGGCTGCCTACTTTGAGCATCCTGCACCCACACCGGCAGTAGATTTTTCGCGACGCGTCGGCTCTCGCCTTCCCCTTGCCGTATTATACCGCTCTATTATCATCAAGCGCACGTGGTTTGCCCCTTCACCCAATTCATCCTCCTCCACAAATCCATCATTCATCATCAACGTTTTTTTGCTTTGTTTTTTTTGGTTTTTAAGATCATCTCTTTTTTTGTCATCATCCACAGCTCGGCCGAAGGATCAGTCCGGTCGAACCAGCAACCTCTCCGCGACCCGCACCCAAGCCGGTTCACTCTAGGCTTTGCCTCTCCAATATCTTCTCATTATCATCTCCTAAAAACCTCACTACGTCCTCATCATCATCCTCACATGCCTCACTCACTACAGCGCTAACACTGCATCCTCTCCTGGACACAAAGGCACAACTGTTGCAGAGCTTCCTTTGTGAGTGGCGCAGTGGCAGTGCCTTCCATCCTCTACAACACAACTTCCTTCCTCATGGCAGCTCTGCGCCAAACCATTCTCATTTTCAATGAATTCGCCTCCCTTGAGGATAACATTAACTGGCTAAGGTTCAATGCCAATGGCTGTCATAACTTCCAACGTTGGCAACGAAAACTTCGACAAGCAGCCTCATTCATGGAAATCCATGGATTCAAACTTCTTGGAACAGAGGAAGCAGAGAAGCCCATATGTCAACCTGAGCGCAACAAGAATATGAAGAGGCTTGAAAACAACTGCGCGCCCTTCTCTATTTTACCACCCATGAGGAATTCCATCACCTCATTGAAGCACGTTGGCATCAATCTCTTCCCTGGACCATGCAAGCAATGAGGGACTACTGCACTTGAAGAGGAGCACATCCCCCTGTACCTAGTCTGGCTCCCCTAGATCCTCCTCCATACAGCCTTCTTAAACAGGAACACCGCCTCCAACTAAAACCTTTCATCAGAGACCGAAGGAGACTTGAGGAAGAAGCAAAACTATGGAAAATTGAACAATTTCCTCGTACTCCTAAATCCTCTGATGAGGAAGAATACTGCAAGAGTCACTGGTAATAATCCAGCAAGCACCAACAAGCACACTGTATCCCTTGTCAAGCTTCAAGGGGGGTGTCAGAATGAAGGCTTGACAAGAGAAGGAGGAATATCAAGCTCCTCAATAATGGTTTAGGTCCAGGGATCGAACCACTTTGGCTCAACCGTGTATCAGTCCAGTGACCGCTCACTCAACAGTCAGGCTATCCTTTAATAATGTGACACATGTCACCCACTAGCGGAAAGAAGCCATCGCTGATTCTTCTGTCCTATTCTTTGTGTATATGCCAATGATGTTCATTCCCTTGAGTTTAACCCAGCACAATCTTCTCATCCTGTTTGCCTTTGGTTCCACGGCTTCACCGTCGTGTCTTCTCTATGCTCGCTCACTGCTCATCCACTCCCAGATCTTTGCTTCGTAGCTCTTCCCTCCGTCAGCCTCGCCTCCTCACTCAGCTGTGCTGAGCGCATGACTCATCCCATCAAGACTGGACTCCCTGCTTCAACTCCCTTTCTCTCGCTGTCTACCTGTCCACCTCTCCGCTCTACCTTGAGTTGAAACTCTCTCATCAAGCTTCCACAACTAACTCCCTACATTGCAACTTGCTTTTCTCAGCATGTTTATGCTTGTCAAATTGCTCTGCTTCTGCCTGCTTCTGCCGTCACTTCCGCCGCTCCCTCCGATCTTCTGACACCATCCCTGCACTTAGCACATTTGCATGGGGAATTACTCATCTATGAACTCACGGCACATCTGGTGGTGCAGATCAAGTTCTACACTTCATGCAAGATATGGCAGATTTCCTGACCAGGCCAATGGCTGCACTCCACTTGCAGCAGCTGAAAGGACAGTACAGACTTGTTTGATGTTTCCTCTCACAAAGTTGGGGAATGATGGGTATGAAGGTGCTAGACGTGACAAGAAAAGCTTAACCATAAAAATCATCTGGCATTATAGTATCATATAGGATGTTTTATGGGTTCCAAAACACTAAAAAAAATCAATTTGAAGTTTGCCTGACTGAGATATGGATGTCCAAAGTTGGCAGATCATAGGTTGGGTTCAAGTGACAACCTGAGCACAATCAGCACCCAAGGCGTTTAGAATTCCCAACTATATCAGAACAAAGAAGAGGGTGTAGAAATGGCAGAGGGAAAGGCAAGGGTCAACGCGTCACAAGAAATCTGCTGCCGGCTTGGGTGCAAACCTCTGCAAGATTGGCACCTGGTTCATGCAGGTCTTGATGCTGGCTACAGATGCTGCTGATTGCTGCGACGGATGGCTGATGATGAAGTCTGGGGGCAGGGGCAAGCCGCCTGCATTTCATAGGAAAATCAGCGTGGCTGCAGGTCACTGCGAAATTGACAGTTTGACCGGGCGGATCCTTGTGCCGAGTGAATGATGATGATAGAAGCAGCAGAGTAATGATAACCTGGGCGCAGGGGTAGAACCACATGCATTGCGGATGCTGAAGATGGTGAAGCCAAAGAGATTGATGATAGCAAAGGAATCAGAAGCTGTTGTGGGAGGATGGGAATGATGTGGAAGCAAAGGAGCTGTGGTTGATGAGGCTGATGATGCAGAGCAGTCGATATTGATGAGAGGGAAGGTGCGGCAAAAGAGGAATGATGGCAAAGATGCGGAAGAAGAGAGGGAATACAGATGCTGAAGAGGCAGGAAGCTTCTTTGAGCTCAGGCGAGTGACGAATTGTGCCCAGTTGGCCCAAGACCGATGGGCAGGAAGACTGGTGGTGCTCGATGTCCTGATCCCAAGAGGAGGTCTGCTGCAGTGAGGGCTGTCCGAGACAAGTAGAGTTGTCAAGGGGAGTTAGGAGAGTGACGGCTTGTTCCCCTGTAGGCCCGAGATTTGGGAAAGAAGACTGGTGGTGTCCAATGTCCCAGTTCTAGGTGAGTCTGCTTCTGCTGCACACAAGAGGTAAGCGGCACAAGAGAGCGGCTCGAGAAGATGAGATGAGAGTAGAGGAGGAGAAGGCAGCAGAGGATGATAATGATGCTAATGAAGCTGATGGAGTTGAAGAGTGAGGTTACGGCGGCTGGAAGAGAGCACAATGAAGGAGGTCACCTAGTGCTCTGAGACCATGTCAGAAGAATGGAGCAAGAGGTGGAAGCGATGGCAAAAGCAGGTAGAAGCAGTGGAGTACGCGGAAACAGTGGGGATGGTTGACTGAGGCAGAGAGCTGCAAGGAGATGTAGAAGTTAGGCAAAAAGCGAGAACCGGAAGGATTACGGGAACCAAATCAGAGGGAGAACGTAGAATTGGGTTCAGTGAGAGAATGCTAGACGCGCCAGTGGAAAGGTGGTGGAAAGGGCGAGCTGATCAAAGGAGTGAGAGCGACGAAGCGAGGAGGAGTGAGACCGAGGGCTCAGATTGAGTGACACGACATGATGAGTAGTGAGCGAGCGAGTGTAGACACGGTGGAAAAACCGTAGAACCAAAGGCGAACAGAGTGGAAGTAACTATTCTGGGTTTAAACTAGGAGGGAATGAACATCCTCCATATGTGCAACAGAAAAAGACATGATAGCAGGAACGATGGCTTCTCTTTGCTAGCCGGACGCGGGTGACCTATGTCACATTATTAGGGAATACTTGATGTTTGGAGCCCCAATGATTGGCCTGTCCCAAGAGCCATTGAGTCAAGGTGGTTCATTCTCAGACCTGAACCGTTATTGAGAATGGGAATAACTATTGTCGAAGTCCAATTTTTTCCAACAGTTTTCTCCCGGACCAACTGTTTGTGAGAGGGAGTTGCAGGTTGCACAGACAGAAATTACGGATGCGAATGTGGGTTTGCAGAGAACGCGAACATCTGAATCCACTCTTGAGTGAGAAAGTACATCATCATAGCTTTCTAACAAGCCCTTATATGCCTCATTTGGCTGAGGAAGCACTGAGATCCACTCTGTCAAAGTTCATCCTCTAGCACACTCCTAGCCTAGCGGGATGAGCGGCAGTCACCCTATCATGCATGAGAATTATGTCTCCCACAACCTGCACGGCAAATAATCATGGATTGTTCCTTCCTTGAAGTCTCCTGGAGGCCCTCCAGCTATCTTTTCTCCTTGAAGGTGCTGAGAAGTTTGAATGTAGACATGTTAAGATCAAGAAGTTGGATGCAAAACATGAGAATGGTCTACATAAGGAGGAGGCATTGGTCCAGCAAACGCGCGAATGCCATCACAACGGGCAGACGATCGGACAAAGCTACCCAACGGCTTGTAGCCATTGGCTTGCATTGTCCAAACTCTGGGGCAAATGTTTATCGAGGGAAAACTAATTATACGGCCTACCTATTTCAGTCACGACAGCGAGTATGGAATCTAACTACTTTAACACGACGACATTAGTCGAGGTGAGACTTGTGGCACCACTGGAGGACATGGCCGAACATAAAACAGCCGACAGACTACTAAAAGGTACCTAGTTCAACACCACACCGTAAGCAAGCACCATGGACTACGGAGGCCAACATCATGGCCTAGGCCAGGAGGAAAATGTTCACTAATTATCTGCCATGGCGCTCTACCTCGCCGGCATTGTCGATGGCATGGTCTTCAGTAAGGAATGGCAGTGGACCAGCGCCAAGTTGACTCGTGTTGTTGGTGTCGGGCATGGAAAGGGGGAAGATGGGGTGAAGAGCAAGTCTAGCCCACGCCCATCGCGAACAAGGCC
>SZWC01011701.1:26904-38603 GCA_023375785.1 Penium margaritaceum
GGGGAGGGCGCCACGCGCCGACGAGGGGGGGAGGACGCAACGCGCCGACGAGGAGGGGGGGGGCGCCACGCGCGCCAACGAGGGGGGGAGGGCGCCACGCACCGACGAGGGGGAGGGGGGGAGGGCGCCACGCGCGCCGACAAGGCGGACGGGAGTTGTGTCGATCAGGGGAGGAGGGCGAATCGGCAAAGGCACCGACGAGGAGCGAAGCGAGAGGAGTAACGAGAGGAGCGCAAGCGGGAAACAGAAATGAGCCAGCCGACTAGCCTAGCTCTGATGCCATGCTGAGAAGTTTGAATGTAGACATGTTAAGATCAAGAAGTTGGATGCAAAACATGAGAATGGTCTACATAAGGAGGAGGCATTGGTCCAGCAAACGCGCGAATGCCATCACAACGGACAGAAGATCGGACGAAGCTACCCAACGGCTTGTAGCCGTTGGCTTGCATTGTCCAAACTCTGGGGCAAATGTTTATCGAGGGCAAACTTATTATACGGCCTACCTATTTCAGTCACGACAGTGAGTATGGAATATAACTACTTTAACAGAAGGCCGCTCTCAGCCGTCCTGGCCAATAATCCTGCTGCCTTTTGAGCTCAAAGTGCTCAGGTCGTAACTTGAACCCGACCCATGATCTCCAAACTTTGGAAATCCATATCTCACTCAAATGGACTCCGAATTGAGTTCCGTAAAGTACGTGAGAACCTGTGGAATATTCTCTATGCAGCTGTCATGCCAGATGATTTTTATCAAGAAAACCTATTTTTGTCACTTTCTGGCACTCTCATATCCATCATTCTCCCACTTTGTGAGAATAAAAATCACACAAGTGCGCACGGTCCCCTCAGCTGCTGAAAGCGGTGCACTGCCAGCGGCTTGGTCAGGAAGTCTGTCAGCATCATGCTTGAAGGGCAGAACTTGATCTGCACCACCTGCTTTGCCACGAGCTCGCGGATGAAGTGGTACCGCAGGTCGATGTGCTTGTTGCGGGCGTGAAACTCGGCGTTCTTGGTCAGAGGAATGGCGCTCATGTTATCACAGTAGACGGTGGTCGCTGTGGTCTGCTGCTGTCCAAGGCTTGCCAGCAGCTCACGCAGCCACACGGCTTCCTTTGCTGCTTCACCCAGGGCAATGTACTCTGCTTTGGTGGAGGAGAGGACGATGCACTCTTGCTTCTTGCTCCTTCAACTGATTGCACCTCCCCCAAGCACAAACACAAACCCACTGGTTCACCTCCTTGTGTCCAGGTCACCTCCCCAATCTGCGTCACTGTAGCCGATGAGGATGGGGCTGTTGTTGCCGTTGAAGGTGAGGCAAAGGCTGCTGCTGCTGTCGAGGTAGCGCAGCACGCGCTTGACCGCCTCCCAATGCGCACATGCGCCACTTGCACATGCGCACATGCTTGTTTGCCACTGTTCCCCGCACACCCACACAAAAAAAGTCACAAAATAGACCACCTACNTCCCCAATCTGCGTCACTGTAGCCGATGAGGATGGGGCTGTTGTTGCCGTTGAAGGTGAGGCAAAGGCTGCTGCTGCTGTCGAGGTAGCGCAGCACGCGCTTGACCGCCTCCCAATGCGGCACGCCCGGATTCGCGCAAAACTTACTTAACACTCCCACTGCTTGGCTGATTTCAAGGCGCGTGCCGACTGCTGCATACATGAGGCTTCCAACTGCTGCTTGGTACGGCACTGCTTCCATGCGGCTGCTCTCTTGCATGCCGCGGGGAGTCTGCGTCATGCTCAGCTTCCCTCCCACTTCCAGTGGTGTTGTTGCTTTGCGCGCTCCTGCCATGTTGAAGCGCTTGACGATGTCGCTCACGTACGTGCTCTGCGACAGCTCCAAAGTCCTCTGCTGCCGGTGGCGCTTGACCTGAAGGCCAAGTTAGTAACTGAGCTCTCCCATGTCTTTCATGTCGAACCTGGCAGCAAGGGACTGCTTCACATCGTCCAAAAGAGACTTGGAGTCAGATGTAATAAGCAGATCATCAACATAGAGCAAGATGATGACCTAACTTGCCTCTTGAGTGTGCCCATAGACTGCATGGTCAGCTTCACTGCGCACAACGCCAAGGTCAGCCAGCTGCTCATCCATCTTGTGGTACCATGCTCGCGGGGCTTGCTTCAGGCCGTAAAGGGCCTTCACAAGCTTGCACACCGAAAACCTCCTTTCCCTCCACCACATACCCCTCCGGCTGCTCCATGTACACATCCTCCTCGAGGTCACCATTCAGAAATGCACAAGTCACATCCATTTGGTGCACCTCCCAGTCCATAGCAGCAGCAAGTGCGAGGATCGCTCGGATGGATGGGAGCTTTGCGACAGATGCAAATGTCTCATTGTAGTCCACACCCTCAGTCTGTGCATACCCCTTTGCAACCAGCCGTACTTTTGTACCTGAGCACCTTACCATCCGCACCACGCTTGTGCCTGAAGATCCACCGGCATCCGATGACCTGGCTGCCACATGGAGCTTCCTCGAGGGTCCAGGTGCCGTTCGTCATGAGCGCACCATACTCCTCGTCTGCTGCAGCATGCCAATCTGTCGCCTCAGCGCTGTGCATGGCTTCAGCGAATGTGGCTGGGTCATCGGTGACTGTGAGGAAGAGAAGCTCGAGGTCAGACGACTCCGTTGATGGTGGAACGGTGCACAGGTTCACCAGCTCCTCCAACGGCCTCTGTTTGCTTGCGAGCCGCTCGGATCGCCACAGCGGCTCCACAGGACCATCTGCATTTTTGTTGATGCGTGCGAACCGTTGTGGCAGCTGCTGTCAGTTGCTTTGTCGCTCCTCCTCATCAGTCTCTGCTGCCGGCTCCTTCTCCTTCTCAACTCCCTCCACCTCCTTATCGTTGCCGCTGTCACTGCCATCTTCCGCACCGCCCTCTTCTGCTACCGTTACTTCTCCTACTTCTGGTACAAGTGCAGGAGCAAGCGGAACTGCCGACATAGGGCTCCAAGTCCAGCCCTTCACTTCCTCTTGGAAGACCACGTCACGGCTGCGGATGATCTTGTGTGCGGCGAGGTTGTAGAGGCGGTATGCCATGGTGTTGTAGCCGATGAAGGCAGCCTTCACCGACTTTGCATCCAGCTTGTTACGGCTGCCGGTAGGCACGTTCATGAATGCACCACACCCGAAGACTTTCAGGTGCGTCACTGTTGGCTAGCGTCCCATCCATGCCTCCTCCGGTGTCATCGGCGGCACGGTGCACGTAGGGCTCCAATTTTTCAGGTACACGACGGTATTGACCGCTTCCGCCCAAAAGGTTGGTGGGAGCCCCGCGTCTTGGAGCATGCTGCGAACACGCTCCATGAGCGTGCGGTTCGCACATTCATCCATGCCGTTCAGCTGCAGTGTTACAGGTGGGGTGACCTGGTGCTTGATCCCACGACACTTGAGGAAGGTGCATAAGTCGTTGGAGAGGTACCCTCCTCCACTATCGGTGCGAAGCACCTTCAACCGCCTCCCACTCTCATTCTGTGCAGCAGCAATCCACACCTTGAAAGCATCAAAGCACTCATCCTTTCCAGCAAGGAACAACACCCACGTCTTCCTCGACTTGTCATCAATGAATGTGACAAAGTACAACTTGCCAGACAAGGATTTTGATGGCATGGGACCGCACAAATCAGAGTGAACAAGTGAGAGAAGCTCAGTCGCGCCCTCCCCTTCCCCCGTGAAAGGAGAGGGGGCTTGCTTCCCTTCAATGCAGCTCTCCTGGAACGCCGGTGCACCTGGCTGCTTCACCCCCTTGAGCTCTAGGTTGCGGACCATCTGTTGCATGGAGATGATGGCGCCAAAGCGGAGGTGACCAAGCTGGCGGTGCCACAGGCCAATGTCATGTTTTCCCTCTCTTGTCGCCAACGCTGAGTCGGCTTCCTTCTCCAATGCCACATAGACGGTAGAGACCGTCCTCCTTGTCTGCTTTTGCAAAAACACGGCATGCACTGGAAGAGATGGTGCAGCCACCATTCTCAAAGCAAACCTGCATGCCTTCGGAGATGAGAGATGAGACAGAGAGGACGTTAGCTGCCAGCCCCAGAACATGGAGCGCCCCCTTCACACGACGTTCCACGTGCTTGCCCTCAATGGAAGCACAAAACACACCCTCCCCAACTGCCATTTGCACATGATTGTTCTCCATGTACACCCGACGAGGCTCGATGTTGGTGTAGACAACGAACCACTCCCGGTGACACGTCATGTGCCGCGTGGCTCCCGAGTCGATGATCCAAAAAAGGACGGTGTTGTTGGAGATGTGCAGGACCCGGATGGTTGTCACGAATCCACTCTCCCAATCGGCTGTGTTTGCGGAAGCGTCGGATTGCTTTCCCGCTCCCACTCCAGCCGCAAGATCCGCCTTCTTCTTCCGGCATTCGGGAGCCCAATGACCCGGCTTCTTGCAGTAGTGGCAGTTCCCCTTCTTCTTCCCTCCTCCGCCGTTGCTCCTGGTTGATGTAGCACCGCCCCCATGACCAAAGTTGGTGATGAGAGCGGCGTCCAGTCCGTTTCCGCCCTCCTGTCCCTTGCGCCGCTCCTCCTCAAACAGCAAGCTCTCCTCCACATTGTTGAGGGAGAGCTTGTCGCTGCGCTTGTCGAGGGAAACAATGAGAGGAGTGTAGCTGCTAGGAAGGTCAGAGAGGATAGTTAGCATGAGCACACGCTCCTTGACAGGGTCCTCAATCGCAGCAAGCTGGTCAGAGAGAGACTTCACCATGTTGATGTAGTCAATCATGGATCCGGACTCATCCATCTTCACAGTGTGAAAGCGACGATGCAGCTGCATATTCATGATGATTGACTTGGAAGAATAAGTGGAATCAAGCTTTTTCCAAACCTCCTTTGGTGTGAGGATGCCACGGACGAGGAGCTNGTTAGCATGAGCACACGCTCCTTGACAGGGTCCTCAATCGCAGCAAGCTGGTCAGAGAGAGACTTCACCATGTTGATGTAGTCAATCATGGATCCGGACTCATCCATCTTCACAGTGTGAAAGCGACGATGCAGCTGCATATTCATGATGATTGACTTGGAAGAATAAGTGGAATCAAGCTTTTTCCAAACCTCCTTTGGTGTGAGGATGCCACGGACGAGGAGCTGTTGCCTTTTGGCGAGGTGGAGGTAGATGGTGGCGAGGGTGCGGTCACGCATCTCGCGGTAGGTGCGGGCCTCGACAGGAGAGAAAAGGACGCCGCCGCCGTTGTGACCAGTGTTACCACTGGGGTCCGTTGTATGGGGAATACAACAACATCGATACATCGGTAGACATCGATGTAGCATCGATGTCGTGGTTTCGTCCGGTCAGTCTCGAACTCGAGCGGAGGCGGTTGCGCCACCGCCCGGTCAGCGATGAGATTTTTTACCACCGCTGCATGTCGGCACCCATCGAGGTGCCGATGCACCTCGATGGGTGGTCCACGGTTTACCTTAGCTGGAGCATGCCAGCTCATCAAAGTAAGGCCCTACTTTGTTGACCTACTTGCTTGGAAGCACTTGTCCCATTAAAAAAACTCTATCCATGCAGGTTCGACTTCGAGGCAATACCGTCAGTTTGGGAGAATCTTTTTTTTGAAACTTCGAAGTATCTCTTTTTATGATTCCCATTCCGGTTTGTCAAAAACTTTAAATATGCATGAACCCCTTTTATGGACGTTAGAAGAAGGGGGTCATGCCTTATCATCGTAAACATCACCGACGTGGCGCTAAATTTTTTTAAAAAGTGAGACGTTTCGACAAAAGTGTAATGGTCGCCCCTTGTTCGTTTGTCGGCGCCGCACTCCCTAAAAAGTGGCAATGCCACGGTGGACGTTGTTCACGATATCTTGCCATATTCTACGACTTGTACTTTTTACCATTTTTTTCATTATCGCGCTTCACATCGCTGAACCGAACTGGTTTGCATCCCGTTTGTAATGTGGATACGGTCATCACGTGTACAATAGAATATGTCGCGAGTTTGTACATAGATGCAAGAAAACGCATTGGACTGGAGCACCGAATGGTGCACTGTCCATCGAACGCACCGAGTGGCCTCGGTACGATCAAACCCTACAATGGGACTGTTGGCTCAAGCCACCACGTGAACCAATGGCTGCTTGGCTGGCTCACCCCTCAAGCCAGACCGAGCCGAGCGGCGCTTGCATGAACGTCGTGCTCAAGGCAGGCAGACACAGTCTCGTGGGCTGTTCGAAGTCGGGTTCGGTGCCTTGGGCACCAGGCGGCTCTCCGCCGCCTCTGGTGCCTTAGGCACCGATCGATCAACCAACTGCGGCTGTTGCTAGCCACCATGGCAATGACCGGGAGCAGCTCTGCAACACAGTCGACCGAGCTCCCCATCTTCAACCCCCCTAAGGATCCAGTCTGCAGGGGTGATCTCCTAACCCTAGCGCTTTCGCGCCATCTCAACAAATGGCCAACTGCGACGAAAAAGGCTGGATTTCAGTGCGGGTCATGTGGCTCCAAGCTCCCAGGCACCTGCGACCGTATCTGGGGCCACTTTGACGGAGCCAACACCAACATCGCAAAGTGCCCCAATCCACCACCGTTGGCACGTGATGCCCTCGGCCTTGAGCGTGCACCTGTGCCAACTGGGGAATGGAGGCCGTTCAGCGCGCTGCTGTACAACGGCAAGGGGGAATCTTTGGGGTACACGGGACAAGTCGGTGTCGTGGGTGCGGCTGTGGGAAGAGAGGGAGAGAGAAGCTGTGTGAGAGGGCGAGCATCACCGCCGTGGACTCCGAGGAGGAAGCAGAACGTGAGGCTGAGGCTGCTGCTACCCGCCTTGCTACTGAGACTGCTGTCGAAATCCTCAGGTCCTTGCCCATCGTTGACGTCAATCGAATGGCAGGCATGCGGCAGAGCTCCATGGACAGGTTCAGTGTACAAGCGAACAACGAGAAGTGCCAACTCAACATCGTCAAGCTTATGTGCATCGGCGCACTGCCCATCTCGTTCTGCAAGCAGAACATGCTCATGGAGGTGGTCTCCTTTGCCAAGCACACAACTCCAGCCTTCCGCTTGCCTCACAGGGACAAGGTGGTGGAGGTGCTGCTCCCGTGGCTGGACAAGGAGCTAGAGGCCCTGGATGAGCCGTTGAAGCAGCAGTGGAACATCTACAGGTCCAGTGTGGCGGTGGACGAGTGGGCGGACGAGCAGTCCCGTCCGATTTACAATGCCATGGCGGTGAACATCCAGGGGTCCTGCCACGTCTTCTCACGTGGCATGGTGCGCAACGCAAACCACATGGCGAGCATGATTGAGGCTGCCATTGTGGAGGTGGGTGAGGGCAACATCGTCGGCGTCATCTGCGACAACACCAACGTGAACAAGAGGGCCTTTGAGGACCTCAAAGAGCAGTTAACGCGGATCTTTTTCTAAGGGTGCTGCGTCCAAAATGTGGACCTCATCATGAAGGACATCGGCAAGACGGACTGGGGTGCGGCGGTGCTATCAAGGGCAGAGAAGGTGGTGACGGTTTTCTGCAACAACGACATGCCGCGGTCCTGGCTGAAGCAGGAGAGCGGCGGCGGGTGCTGCTGCCTAAGTGCAACATACAATTCTTGACAGCGCACATTGTCGTCCAGCGCATGCTAGACATGTGCCCCTTCTTGTTGAAGATGGCAAACAGCCGGGAGTGGAAGACAATGGGGCAGCACCGTGAGGCGGGGTTTCAGGCGCACAAGAAGGCAGTGCGTGTCTTGGTCCGCTGGCGTGTCTTTTGGGTGCAGCTGCGGGAGATGCGTGACCTGCTGAGTCCCCTGGTCGAGGTGCTCCGCATTGCGGACCATCCCGGCAAGGGGGTTGTAGACATATACCAGGGCCTGCTGGACTGCATGGAGAAGCTGCACGCACTTGCAGAGCCGGGGGGAAGCAAGCCCGCACGCGTGGGCCAGGCCCACGTGCAGTATGCCATGGGCCGCCCGTCACAACGTTGGAAGTCGGACATGGCTTGCCCTCTGTACGCCGCGGCCCGTCGTCTGCACCCATCGCACTTCGGCAACAACCTCCGTGGTGATGCCGAGACGGTCACCACGTGGTCGGCCGTGGTGGATGCCCTTGTGCCCGAGGCCGACCACGATGCAGTCTAGGCACAGATTCGTGCCTTTCAGAACGGCCAGACTGCAGTGGACGTGGATCCACTGAAAACCCCCAAGGAGAATGCACGAGCCAAGGCCGCAGTTCTCAAGGTGAGCACAGGTTTGTTGCCTGCGCACGAATGGCACGAGCTCTACCTTGGTGCCATGCCTGCATTGCACAAGCTTGCAATGAAGCTGCTGACGTAGCCATGTGCGTCATCGGAGTGTGAGCGCATTTTCAGTGCGCACGAACTCGCAACCGCTTGCACGTCCGCACCCTCAAGCTGCTTGTGCGTTGCAACCTGCGCCTGCGCAAGCATTACAAAGGCTGCAGCAAGTGCAGGTCCACAGATTTCAACTGGCTCCACGACAAGGACGGGTCGGACAGTGACGATGATGGTGAGCTGACCGAGCTCACCAATCTGCCTGAGGATGAGGAGGGTGAGGAAGGTGTGGGAGGAGGAGAGGACGGGGATGATGGAGAGGAGGAGGAGGAGGAGGAGGAGGAGGAGGAGGATGAGGAGGAGGGAGATGGAGAGGGAAATGGGGTTGAGGAGGGGAGTGGCACCCAGGGTGGTGCTGCAGCAACACCAGCTGGAGACGGGCCAACTACACACGCCCGGTGCGCAGCCGTGAAGAGCTTGAGGAGTTCATGGATCAAGCAGCAGCAGGCCAGCCCGCTGCTACGACAGCAACCGGCACGGCTCGGACTGCAGCCCGTGCCCGTGCAGCTGCTGCAGAGTGGGCGGACCTGGCTGAGAATTCAGGTGCAGCAGCTGTCTCCTCTGTGACAGCAGCCCAGGGATCTGGGCCTGCTGCTGGAGCAGGCCCCAGAAACACCAGGCCAACCAGGAAGACAGCTGCTGCAGGTGCTGGCGGTGCTGGCGGTGCAAGTGGTACTGGTGGTGTCGGCGGTGCTGGAGGGAAGCAGAAGAAGCGCAAGGGACCTGCTGCATGACTGCTGCATGACTGTGGCGATGTGGTTGCATGCATCTCCCAATGCGATGGGAAACAATTGCCATGACAGTTGCTAAGCTTTGACATTTGGATGTTCACATGTTCAATGCTCCAGTTGTCAGTCCTATGAATGTTTGCTTTTCAGAAGCTATGGCCATGGAGCCATCATGTGTGCAACTGGCAAAAGTAGAGTGGCATGACAGGACATGATAGCTAGAATAAGTGTTGCAGCATAAGTTTGGAGGAATGTGGAATGCTGTTTCACTAAAGTGCTCACAATTGTTGAACACGGGTGACTGAAATCTTGCTCAAGAGCATGAGCTCTAGCCACATGGTAATGTAGAAATGTGGCCATAGTGCAGTTCAATTAGACATGCAAATGTCAAACAATGTGTAAAACAATGACAGAGGAAATTAGTTTTCACAACCTGAGTTATGTCTTTTCCAAGGTGTATGGCCCCCTGGTCATGGGTTAGCCCATCGATGTACTATCAACATCGATGTGCCATAGCCTGGATACATCGACACATCGATGTAAACATCGATGTGTCCATGTTCGAGGTACCCCTGACAACACTGGTTGTGACCCTCGACTCCCAGCGGCTGTCTGTCACTGGGTTTTGGCATCGATGTTGTGTCATCCAAGATTATGCCCTCGGGCGTTCTTAGCATGGAGCAGCAGGAGGACCCCAGACCTACTACTCACTAGGCTTTGCCTCTTGGCTTGCTGAATTCCACTGACTTGTGTTGTGTGGACCTAGTAGAGGAACAGCTGGATCACACTCCTCTCTGAAATTCTCATTCCATGTTTCTCTTCCTTTTTTTTTTTTTTGGAAAAGAAGTAGGGGTTTGTTAATAAGAAGGAACATGCAAATGCCGCCCCTGACCGGCACATCTACGGGGTATGAAAACATGCAAAAACCGCCACCCACGGCACAAAAAAGACGAGAGGGAAAGCAAGGAAACAAGCGTCAAGGATGGAGGAGACTCTCCTCGCCGTCCAACGGCACAGTGTTTCTCTTCTTTGATTTTTTTTCTTTCTTTCCCCATCCACCGTCATTTGCCATGGGTTCCGACTTTGCCTTCCTCTATCACATGCTTGTACTGATCCATGGCAGCATTTTCCTTTCTTTTTATATCATGTACATTGTTTTTCAAACAAAAAAAAAGGATGCACATTTTCCTCTGCATTAAACACGTGGACATGAAAGAACGGGAGATCTTGTCACTAGGTCCAATGCCAGAAATCTCATAGAAGCTCTTAATCCTCTGCTTGGTGCAGAGGATGCCACTCCGAGTTTGTCCCCAGAGGTCTGGGGCTCAAATTTGTATGGGCACTTCTGGGTAGTGTGGCCCAAGTGCCTGTTGGCATGGGACCTCCGTGGCTGCCGTTGGAGTGGACTTCACCGAGCTGCTCTCGCATCCCGCTGCTCAAGCCTGGCCCCTCACGAGCCTGCTGTTGCCCCTTGTTGCCGTCTCACCGTTCATGGCCAACGGCACCGGATGTTCGTTCCCTGTTTCACCCAAGCAGTTGTGTCCTTGGCAAAGGAGGCTCTGGGCAGTGGTGCCATCCGCCAGACCAAAAAAAAATACCGCTCTTCTTGCAGATAAATAAATAAATAAATAAATAAATTGCTTAAAATAGACGCTCTTAATATCCACAGATTTGGACCAAAACATGCTTCCTTGGTAATGGCATACATGACTATGAAGTCATTCCTGCTGTGTGCCTTGTATGGGTCTGTCACGAGGACGAATGGATAAACTGAACTGAATGCAAACACTTTGGCTTCACTTTGGATTGAGGCAAGTCCCATAAGTACGGGGAATGATCTGCAGCCGGCACTGGTTGAATTCCTCATTCCAAACCCAGCTCTGGCATGGTCTGCCTCATGCATACCTCAACAACTATGTTTTCCTCCCCCAATCGAGGTCGAGATCGACCAATCGACGTCTACGCTCCTAGGCGCTTGAGGGAGATTGATGATCGACCTACACACAAGCATGCTCTGATCACTCTGGAAAAAACAACCCCCCTCTCTTCAACCATGGCAAGCATATTTTCAACATATTGGGTCAGAAAACGTTGATTCACCGATGGGAAAATTATTTTTGATGAGATTTAGGCACATGGAAGCATGCTTATAACCACTCTCTGAAATTGCTTTAACCCTGGTTCACCAACCCATCTGTCTGGGTGAGTCGTGACTCTCCCCTCAAGCGGGATCAAATGTAATAGATTACCTGGCAAGGCTCCAGCTTCAGGTGCCAGCAAAAGAACACCAACCGCATGTCCGATGATGGGCAGGGCTGCCTGCGTGTCAAATGACGCGCAGGCAGCCATGCGCATCATTGGAAGCATGACTCCGTCCCTCCTGGCAGTTCGCAGTGCGAACTAGCCTCTGCGCACGTCGACGCCGTCAACTGATGCGCAGTTCGCAGTGTGCATCAGTTGACACGTCACTCCCGTCCGCCTCCTCCCCCCCTCCCCCCCTCGCCCCCTCCCCTCTGGCAACCCGCCAGGTCGTGACGCAAAGTATAGTGGTGGGAGTTGTGTTATAGGAAGACGGCTACACAGCCCCGGCCGGCATGTGGGGGGCCATGCTGCGGACGGTAACGGAGACCATCGTGTGACCCCCCCCCCCCCCCCCCCCCCCCCCCCCCCC
>SZWC01011701.1:62220-86267 GCA_023375785.1 Penium margaritaceum
GGGGGGGCAGGCGCCGCGCGCCAAAGGGCCCCGCGCGCCAACGGGCGCCACACGCCAACGGGGGCGCCACACGCCGACGGCGTGTGGCGCCAAGTTTCCATCAATTTCATGAAATGCTCCGCATCACTGATTTCTAACCTGATGAGGAAACAATTCTGAATACTTTAACATGACCTTGATATTATTATGCTTGGATCAACTGAGGAATGTTTGACCGTTTTAGATGCTGTTCAGCCGTGAACACGTTTCTTGCTAATTTCATAATTAAATATTTTCATTCACCAATACATTATTCTAATACATTTTTGGCATTTTAGGGGGGGTGGAGATATGGTAGAAGACATGCAACTTCCACCCCCCATATGGAGAAATGTATTGAGTGGATTTATCGGACACAGTAGACAAGGGCTGATCACAGATCTTCACAAATGTGTTAAACTGAGAGAAACATCAAAGAACCAAAACCTTACCCTCTTCATACATTTGTTTACTTCTTCTAAGGTCAACTAAATGCACGCTCAAATCACCGCCAATGTACAATAGGTGCATAAGGGGGGAGGGCAGACGGTTGCTTCCATAACCAGGTCTGATCTGAACGGTTGCATGTATCGATGAAGGCGCAACATTGCATGAAAATTTGCGCTGATGCATCTCACTTTGTTCACCAGTGTGCATGTTTCTTGAAATTCCCATACTTTGCAATGTTCTATATCCATAAAGGTTCCCACTACACTTTGGATGTTTTTTGGAGGGGGGACCTACAATTCACATTTATCCTAATGTTGCATCTTTTTTTGCATTCTCTTAAATATTTGTACTTTTTTTGGGTAAGTATTTCAAGGTTTTTTGCATCAAAATATCAGTAAAAACATGTAATGATCGACGACCAAGTTCCCTAAAAAATTCAAAAATTAACGGTTCTTGACACACACATCCAATAGTCTATAAAAAGAACAATACTAATCATGCCTCCAATAAAAGGTAAGTTATTGTAGAGTATTTTTGTTCAAAATTTAAAACACTGTTGTGGAATAAGTTGCTAGCACACAGTCTTGTCATGGAAGTTTTTCATGACAAGAAAGCCGCACGACAAGTTTTTGTACACCTTCAAATGTGGGGAGTTTGCACATGCATCATCCAAGCAAAGGGGTATGAGGATGTGAAAACCTTCATACACACTCTTGAAGATATGCTTGTAACCACGTGGGATAATATCATTGAACACATGCTGATTGTGGCCAAATTGATGGACCATCACATTCAGACAACAATTGTGCAACATGCCACACTTGGAAAATGTCTGTTGTCTTTGGCAAGACAGTTGGCCGAGTGTGTGATAAGCATTCTCCAGTAAATCGTGCTTGAATACGAGCCAATTGTGATGTTGGTAAGATCATATTACAATGTATATGATTTTTCAAAGTCATAATTAATGACGTGTGTTCAAGATTGAAGCTAAATATACTAATGAGAGCTACAGGTACTTGAAAATGCTATGGGATTTTAGGTCCCAGTTCAAGAAGTGAAAATAGTGTTTAACACACATTGGGAAGTGCAAGGGATGAGACACCAGTTTTGGCATCTTAAGAAAGAATAGAGAAAAAAGTCCCCATGCAAAAGGAAAACCTTAGATTTGATGCAAGTGACTAAAAATTTGATCACGGATTCATGGAACCACTGGTATTTTTACTGTTGTGTGTTATTCTGTAGTGTTTCCTCACCATATCATCTGTGATTTCATTTCATGGTCGCTCATGAATCTCCTAATGACTTTTCAATACGCTTTTAACATGGTTCAACAAGAAGAATTGACCACAATTCATCTTCTATGACAATGAGTGCAAACTCCACACGTTTTGCTAAGGTCAATGCCCACGTATTCGTTTGACAAAAACAATTCTGTGTGATCATTTTAACTTTGGTCATATGGAGAATTCCAAGCACACCTACTCTCCAGCCTTTAGCCAGGACACCTAAAACCATTTCTCAGGTATGAACATATATTTATGCAATTTTTCCATGCCTTTTAGTCTGTGTTTTATATTATTTTGACACTTGAACCATATCTTGTACTTTTCATGCATGAGTGATCACCTCAGAAAACGGAGAAGTAAACTGTTTCATCTGCAGATCTACCCTTAACAGGCTGGTGTACTGGACGGGAAACATGATGGAGATGACTAGGTTGATTTTTGGTTATTGGAATTGGTCATATGGATTTATGCTAGATCATGAGATTGATTATTTAGTGCATTTTTTTCAGAATCGGTTTCCCCATTAGGAGTAAAATGGTTGAAAACTTCCTTGTTTTGTGATTCTTCCTATGCCGAATTCAAATAGATGCATACAGTGGATATGATAGAAGCTGGAATGTTAAGACATGGATTTTAAATAGGTCACATAGTTAATTTGTGTTGAATTAAGTCATCGGTTGCTGTGTTGTGAAATCCTATATCTTGTTTCCCTTGGTAATGTGTGCCAAAGATGGAGAGTGTCTCAAATTAGTAGGTGTTAAATCTTTACCATACTGAGTAAAGAGACTAATATTAAGAGCAAGAGTCCATGCACCTAACTGCAGTTTACAATAGCATATGTTGAAAACCACGATGAGCTCACACAAAAAAGTGTCCATACTCAATGATGCATGCAAAGAACAGAGTAACTCAATTTCATTCATCATAAAAAAAAGGTAATGATTTCGAAAAGTGCACAATTTCGTGTTCATCAGATAAAAAGGATTTCACATTAATTACGTTTGCACAATTTTACTGACCTGAAACAATCCGGGAATGACTTATTAAATGGTTGATTTTGAATATATTTTCACTAGGTAAATGAATGTGAGAAGATTTCAAAAAACATATTTGGTCTTGAACTTCACCACTCTTGTTAGGTACTTCCACATTTAACAATGTTGAAAATTTGTACAGGCTACATTTCTATATCTTGTCCAACACATTCAATAATCAGTCTTCTACTCATCCAAGGGCAGATTACTGACAAGTTATTATTACAATAAACATGGCAAGTTCCTCATTCTTCCCTGCATGACAGAAAAACCGAATCATCATGTGGATGATTACACAAAATATCAGAAAAGTTCAATTAAAGAAGATACCGAACTTGCTGTTTCTATTTATTGCTGCTTTTTCTGTGTTGGCTTTCTCACTTCCTACAGCTTCCAAAGCATCAGCTGTCATTGTTAGCTTGTTAAAAACAGCCTAAATACATGAGTGATTGTATTTTCAATTATTCAGGAGTAGATGTTTTCAAAAACAGAAATTGCACATGAAGCAATGAGCGTGCCTTTGAAATTTCTTTGCTCTCTTTCCTTTTTCTTGAACACTATCTCATCAGCATACGATAGCAGAAAAAGTGTGTTTGCCATGTTAGTCAAGATATGAAAATTTTATGCCAACACTAATTTAGAGAAAAATCAAGTTACGTACCTTTGTTCTTCACATGTCTGCCCCTGTCTGAAATTTTCCTCGTTCTTGTTGTCTAATCCTTGAAATCCGCAGCCAATTAAAAGCGATTCAACATCTTCTACATTGTCATCCATCTCTGTGAAAGCGTCTTCATGGAGGTCAAATGAAATGTTCGCCAACTGGTCATCCAAAAACGTTTTTTGTTGTTCACCACAGTGAGGGTAGTCGTCCACAGTAGTTGTCTCTTTTGATTTTGCTTCTGAGCCAACCATCTGCGCCTTGAGTTAGGGGCAGAGTATTGGAATCGATTTGGATTTATGAACCCTCGTGTTATTGTCAAAACAGACGGCAATCTCAGCTATGATATCAGTTAGGAACAGAAATTTTGTATGATAAGGAGAACTTTGGAACGTTTTGTTTAAATCACGAGAGATATCAAAGCATAGTCGGGTTCCATGATGATGTTTGAGATGTTGGTAATGGTGTGTGATTTGAAATTACTGACATGGAGAGGCAGTTAAAGAAATTCATTATATTTCCTGGAACGTTTGTGATGATGCAAAACAAGGTGCACATTTGCAGTCCATGACTTGAATTCAACCAAGATTTGAGAGTATTGGGAGATGTCATGAACACAAATTGAAATGAAATGTGTTAATCTTTGTTGGTTATATCTGGAACACCATGGAGTTTCCAAGTATCGTATTCAAAAGGGTATTCTAGGAGGACAGCCTGTGCTTCATTTCTTAGCCACTAGGACTTGACTTGTTTTCAGTCTAAAGGAAATGGGCAAATAACAAATGTGGTAGTGACATTGGAAATATCAAGGGTCATTTCATCATCATTTATTAAAACAAATTGGATCCATTTTGTGACAGGGTTTCATGGCAAGCTGTGAATGCGGTTTTGGTTCACGTGAAACGCACTCATTGCAGTTTGATTAATCTCTTGAGAAGAGATTTAGAAGGTTGCAATGTATAACACTGCCACAACCAACATTGAGCTCCTCATGCCCTCCCTCAAGCCTCAATAAAACTTACTATGACCCCATATTATGTGTGATGTTTTCTATCATTTTGTGCATCATTGTGCCACCATTTTTGCTGTTATTGCACTTGGATTCTATCCTCCACAGATATTCAAAGTCAATATTTCATGTTTTTAAAATTCATGAATGGTTTCTGATTGGCAAGAATACGAATTATATTTTCCAATGAATCTCATTGTCTCTCAATGTTCACTGGATGAACATTGTCTTGAAACATAGAAGTGTTTCTTCAATCTTTATAAACTTTTAATGTTCAAAAGGAATCTTCTACGAAATAGAATTGTTGTGTATGGTAAGATGCAATGAGACCTACGCCCTGTGGGACTCACACATTTTGTGAATAAAAATCCGTGTAGGGACGGAGTGGTGATGGACCCCTCCATCGGGACAAGCCTGCATGCAAGCTTGGGTACTATGGCTGAGTGGAAGATGTCATGCAACAATGGGTTATACATAAATCAGGAATCATTTCAGACGAAATTTGGAGAAAAAATGGTTCAATTTTGGGGGTCCAGAAATTCTTTGAAAGCAAGGAAATGATCCTCTCAAAATCGGAATCATTAATAAACATGGCTTATGTATCAGAAACAAAAGAGAACATAGGGATTCATGGAACATGGGGATTTTTGTGGTGGGGGTACGGCAACTAGAGCCATGTTTCCAACAAGATTTGGTGTTACAATGGGAGGGATTTGTGTTTTGAAGCAAAATCTTGGGAGCTGCATTCATACGTCCCTAAGGCACACGATAAGTCAATTAATTGAAAATGAGGGTATTGGGACGTTGTTTACAGCCACAATTAATTTAGTTGTACATCCCATAGTGGGTCCAAAAGTAAACAATTCTTGGTGCTGTATTTTGTGGAAAAAGAATTTGTGCATGAGAGGGAACACCCCCTCCACCATGTGACCTACCACGCCCCATAGTAAGAACATACATGAGATTTGCTCCATATGAAGGTCTAGCTGAAATGGTGGGTTATGGGTTTGTTTTGGGGGAACATAGTATATGATAGATTGTAGAGAATTTTGCATGAGAACAGATGCAATGGGAGAAGTTTTGTTTTGAATCGTGGCTAATTTTGGATCAATGACATATGTCAACTGCACACCCAGCTCTTCAATTTGGTCGAATAATTTGCTACATCGCACCCTTTGAAGTCCACAAGTAAAGGTTTTCTGGACTTGAATTGCGCGATACAATTTGAACCGATGCGTTTCAAATGAAATTCAGTCCCAAGTTTTGAATTGTTTCCAATGATATTAAGGAACATCAAAATTCAAAATCTTGAAGTGTGATGCAATATAAACATGATATTAACTGTTCATACACCTATGAATATGTGGCTGGAATCACTATGAGATGCGACGTGGATGTAGGGTTTCCTTACCCTATGTTATATGTTATATGAAAGAATGTTCCAACTACAACCAAAGGAAGTAGTCTGGCTGAGTTGACTTTTAAGTACACGGGTTGTGTTGGAGCCACTGGTGTTCCTTGACATAATGGTCATTTTGCTGTTACTCCTAAGTGCACTGAGAGGTCACAATCCAATCTCTATTTACCCAAAACAATATGAGTATCCTATGCTCTATTCAAGTGTACTGGCCAAGCATAATGCTTCAGTGGATAAATGGAGAGATAAAATATTAGTTCCACACAGATGCTTCAGCGGAAAATAAAGATACCAGACCCATGTTGCAGCTCTTTACTCTGGTTTATATCGTGCAAAAAAGGAGAAATGGAGAGATGAAATGCTTTTAGTTAAATGCAATTCGCATAAATGTTCTAGGTGACATGCTAAACCCACAATTGTACTGTTCAACTAAACAATTGTGATGACGCTGACGGATTGTGTTCAGAATGAATCCATCATCCAAACATTTGTGATTGTTTGATTGAGATTTGCAAACAGGCCTTGCAAAACAGTTAATGCTGCATGTATCAAAGGGTGTTTTGATAAATATAGGGTTCCAAAAAGTGACCGAAGTGGGTTTCTTGGTAAAACAAATCAGGCACAATAGATGAATAGAAGATTTTTTCCTGGTTCTATAACACTTCCCAGAACCCGATTCGGAGTCCGTTTGAGGGAGATATGGAATTTCAAGGTTTTGGGGAAGTGGGTCCGGTTCAAGTGACGGCTCCTGCACTACTAGCATCAATGACGGCCAAAAAACAATTCCAGGGAGGCTTGGAGCGGCATTCAAGGTAGAAAGGCAACAAAATGACCTTGAGGAAACTTTGAAGAAGGTTCCCACCAAGATTACTTGTTGTGCGCATGGCTGGGATGGTAATTTCTTGTGTGAGAATATGACTGCTGCCCATCCTGCTAGGCTAGGAGTGTGCTAGGATGTGAACTTTGAAAGAGTGGTTCTTCTAGCTCCATGCACCAAATGAGGGGTACCTAGGCTTCTCTGTGCTAATCTAATTTCTCATCCATGAATCAAACCAGTTGATTGGTGCTCCCTACACAACTTTACATGCTCCCGTATTTTTGTTTCTGCAACCTGCAACTTGTCTCTCACATACATTTGTACTTGCCTAGCGGGTCTTGGCGAGCCTGATCACCTCCCTGGGGGCTACCCAAGTTTCTATCAGTAGCATCAGAGCTAGAACAAGTTCTTGCATCGCCCTTGTTTTATCCCTTTTACGTTGTTCTGTGAGAGATGTCGTTTGTGTGCCAACGTTGCGGTTGACATGGCAACATCCACTTCTCTGGCTGCCGACACCAACATTGCGAAGTTCCTCGGGAAAAAATTCCTCAACTGGAGCAAAAACATGAATATGGTGCTGATGAAGAAGAGACTCTGGAGCCACCTTGGTGAGGCTGAATTTGTTGAATCCTCCCTCTTTGCTGCCAAGGCCCATACCCACTAGGAGAAGGAGGACCGCGCCCTTGCCACCATCCACCTCCACGTCACCGAACGGCGGCAACGTCTTGTCCGTGGCATCCTCATCTCAAAAGAGGTTTCAATTTTTTTTTATTCCACTCATTCTTGCAAGTAAATCCTCATGAACATGCAGCTGTGTCGTCGCTTTCACACTATGAAGATGGATGAGACAGGCTCTATGACTGACAATCTCAACATGGTGAAAGCTTTGGCTCACCAGCTTGCTGCAATTGAGATTCCTATCAAGGAACACGTTCTCATGCTAACCACCCTCTCTGGCCTTCCTACCAGATACACCCCTCTCATCGTTTCCCATGACCAGCGTAGCCACAGGCTCTTGCTCGATGATATGGAGGAGAGCCTCCTGTTCAAGAGGAGCACCACAACGAGGGAGAAGGAGGAAACGGACTGGACGTAGCCCTTGTCATCAACAAAAGTCATGGGGGTTGTGCTGCATCAACCAACAGTAGTGAAGGAGGAGGTAATAAGAAGGAAAACTGCCACTGTTTCAAGACGACTGGCCATTGGGTGCATGAACACCGACGGAGAAGGCAGATCTTGCGACTGCGATGGGATTGGGAAAACAGTCCGACGCCTTTACTAGTGCCCCTGATTAAGAGAGTGGATTTTTAGCACCATCCGAGTCACATCTCCATCAACATTGCCTTGTTTGAAATCATCGACTCGGGAGCCACTCAGCACATGAACTATCAACGTGAGTGGTTTGTCATGCACAGGGTGTACATAAGTGACAATCATGTGCAGATGGCGGTGGGAGAGGGTGAGATTGGATTCTGTGATTTTGTTTAGGGGAAGCACGTGGAATGTCGTATGAAGGAGATGGTCCATATTACGGGGCTGGCAGCTAACCTCCTCTCTATTTAATCTCTCATATCTGAAGGCCTCCAGGTCTGCTTGGAGAATGGTGGCTGCACCTTCTCACCTTGTACCGGTCAGGTTCTTTTAAAGGCAGACAACGACTATGGCCTCTACCATCTTTTTGTGGCATAAGAGAAGGGATCTGCTGCAGCGGCAACTGCCAGAGTTGTAGATAACAACATCAGCCTGTGGCATCACTGGCTTGGACACCTTGGACACCTCAGCGTAATCATCTTCATGTAGCAGATGGTGCTCGGCCTACAGATGAAGGAGGTCAAGCAACCCGGTGCATCGGCCTGCAAGAGCTGCATCAAAGGGAAGTAAGCCTCTACTCCATTCACTAGGGAAGGGAAGAAGTCAGCTAAGCTTAACTCCCTTGTAAAATCTGAAGTGTGTGGTCCCATGCCATCACAGTCCTTGTTTGTCTAATTGTGCTTTGTCACATTTATTAATGACTAGTGGTAACAGACGCAGGTTTTCCTTTTGGTCAGAAAGGATGCTTGTTTATATGCATTCAAGACATGGGTGGCTGTTGCAGAGAATGAGAGTGGTAGGCATCTGAAAGTGCTTCACATCGATGGCGGAGGCGAGTACCTCTCCAAGGAATTCTGTGACTTCCTCAAACACCGCAATATCCGACACGAGGTGACACCACCTGCAACAGCGCAGCTGAATGTTGTGGCTGAGCATCCCAACCGTACACTCATGGAGAGTTTCTGGAGCATGCTGAAGGACCCCGACATGTAGCCAACATTCAGGGTGGAGGCAGTCAACACTACTGTTTACCTGAAAAACCGGAGCCTGACACCTGCCGTGCTACTTATGATGCCGGAGGAGGTGTGGATAGGAAGCAAGCCAACTGTCACTCACCTAAATATTTTCAGGTGTGGCACATTTGTCCATGTGCCTGCTGCTAACCGCAACAAGCTGGTTGCCAAGGGTGTGAAGGCCGCCTTCCTAGGCTATGACACCATGGCATACCACCTGTACAACCTCCCTGTAGGCAAGATCGTCCACAGCCATGATGTGGTATTCAAGGAGGACGTGAAGGGCTGGACATGGAGCCGTATGGAAGAAGTCACATCTGCACCGGCTCCTGAGCCAGTGGGAGCCAAAGAGCCTGCAGCTGAAGAGGAGTAAGTGAAAGGTAGTGGTGACAGAGTAGCTGAAGGAGTTGAGGAGGTGAAGCAGCTGGCAACCGAAGCAAACGAGGCAGAACAGCCGAGCGATCTGCAGTAGCTGCCATGGAGTTCTGCATGCCTCAACCATGGTGCGGATGGTCCCATGTAGCTGTTGTGGCGATCCAAGAACCTCACAAGCAAACAGAGACTACTTGAGGAGCTGCTGAAGCCGTGCAATTTTCTGCTTCACAGGAGTCTTCTGACCATGAGCTCCTCTTCCTTACCATCGCCAACAATCCAGTAACATTCTGCAAAGCCATGCAAAGTGATGATGCACCAGACTGACTTGCTGCAGAAGACAACAAGAAGAAGGCACTCAAGGAAGCTCCATGTGGCAGCCGAGTGATGGGCTGTAGGTGAATCTTCCGCCGGAAGCGCGGTGGTGATGGTAAGGTGGTTAGGTGCAAAGCAGGGCTTCTTGGAAAGGGGTATACAAAGACTGAGGGTGTGAATTACAAAGAGACGTTTGCACCCATAGCAAAGTTTTCCTCCATCCGTGATATCCTTGATCTTGCTGCTGCCATGGAATAGGAGGTGCACCAGATGGATGTGACGTTTGCATTTCTGAGTGTTGAGCTTCAGGAGGATATTACATGGAGCAGCCGGAGGGGTATATGGTGGAAGGGCAGGAGAACTTGAAAGCTTGTGAAGGCACTCTACAGCCTGAAACAAGCGTCGCATGCATGGTATCACAAGATGGATGAGCAGCTGGCTAGCCTTGGTTTTGTGCTCAGCGAGGCAGATCATGTGGCCTATGGGTGCACACAGGATGCAAGCCAGGTCATCATTGTAATCTATTTTGATGTGGTTCTTATTGCCTCTAACTCAAAGTATGTCCTTGATGATTCTAAGGAGTCCCGTGCAGCCAGGTTCGACATGAAGGAAATGGGAGAGCTGAGCTACAGCCTGGGTCTCCAGGTGAAGCGTGATAGGCATCAGCTTATCTTGGAGATTTTTGCAGAACACTTACATGAGCAACATCATCAAGCGCTTCAACATGGGAGGTGTAGGAAAGGTGAAGAAACCGCTGGAAATGGGAGCAAAGCTGAGCCTCATGTAGGCTCCTCACGGCAAGCAGCAGAGCAGCCGCATGGAGGCCACACCATACCAAGCAGCAGTCAGGAGCCTCATGTATGCAGCCATTGGCACGCGCCTCGACATCAGCCAAGCAAAGGGAGCAGTGAAAATTTCCTGCACCGAGTGTGCCACACTGGGAGGCAGTCAAGCGCGTGCTGCGCTACCGCAACAGCAGCAGTAGCCTTAGCGTTACCTTCAACGGAAACAATAGTTCCATCCTTATCCACAGCAATGATGCAGATTGGGAAGGATATCTGGACACAAGGGATTGACTAGTGGAGGAGGAGCAGAAATCAGCTGGAGGAGCAAGAAACAGGAGTGTTTTTTTTCTCTCTTCCACTGAGGCAGAGTACATCGCTCTAAGGGAAGCAAAAAAATCTAGAAGTGCGGCTCTGTGAGCTGCTGGCAGGAGCGGAGGGGGGCGGAGGGCAGTGGAGAGTGGGAGAGGGCAAAGAATGGAGGAAGAGGAGGGCAGAGTAGGGGGAATGAGAGGTTAAGAGAGGACCAAGGGGGGTTTGATGGTGGAGGCGAAGTGGGAGGGCAAAGGAGAGGGAGGAGGCAAGGGGACGACAGATGAACAGATCAAGGGAAGGGAAGAAGGGGGGAGAAGGGCATATGCATAGTCACTTGTGCATATTCATAAGCACGTGCCCATCCATATGCATCTTTTTATGCACATAAACGTGCACATGAATACGGAGATGCGCATGCATATGGGTTTGCATATTCATTTCTGTGTACAAATGCACATGTATGTAATTTTTCATATGAGTAGCATGTGGAATTTATGTTTATTATCTGTTTCAAGTATTCTCAGTTGCACATGATTCTTCGTATTCATATGCATATGCATACAGTTATGCATATGCAAATTGATACTGAATATGTATATCATGTTGAATGTATTCATATATCTGCACATAGAACATAATTGTGTTTGCTTTATGTCATTGATTTCTTCTTGTTTTCCATTGTTTTTACAGAAATCCATAGATGATGGTGAACATGACCATTGAGTAGTGTATTTCAACAAGATTGCATTAGATGAAGAGGATGATGTTAGGGACAAGGAAGTTGAAGAAATCATAGAGAGGGGCACATGATCTTGATGATGATGGCGGTGGAGGTTGCACGATGGGACCATTGCGGCATGAATATGGAAATGTGCAATGAGGAAATGTAAGTATTGAACCCAATGATGGTGAGGGGAATAGGGTTCTTATTCAAGAACCAAATACACCACAACAAGAGGTGCCCTATGTGGAACTTGCATCAACAAGCACGCCTTGAATGGTTCTTGTATCCCCAAGTGTCACTTCTACTTCCCTCCACATGTATCCATGTCAGTACGGTGTCATGAAATTGACACTTAATGCACAATTGCAACAGTCCATGTGCATGAAGGTACTCCAAAAGAACATTGTACATCATCGTACACATGAGACAGGTCGTCAAAGGAGTTATTGGATGTGGCAGCTACAAATTCATGGTCCACGAGAGTTGTAGGGTATGGCTGTTCTTCTCATGGACTTCTTCTCATCCCCTCACTCTCCCCGCACCCTTCTGTTGACCCTTCCCCTGAATTCATTCCAGTATTTTATTCCCTCTTTCAATACCAAATATAAATCCACCTTTCTTAGTATTTCCCTCCTCCCTTCATCCATTAGGCTAAACAAAGCGCATTCCAATTATTTAACTTGTGTTTGATCTTTTCCTTTATGTTATTTGCAAAGAAAACAAGATGGTTCTGAACTTTAAGTTCTGCAATGCAGACAAGTAGGAGAAATTTCCCTTCTAGGTGAGAGTACAACTGCGGTTAAAGACAAAGTTGTAGGAGCTCGTGGAGCGTACCCAAGAGCACATGTGTGCAGGAACAACAACAAGTTCCCTTTAGGCATATGTATGATTAAATAAATAGGTTTTCGTATGTGAAGGAATATGCAGTCACATTTTCATATGTGAGAGCAGGTGTAACGAGGAGTCCTATTCTTCTTGCATACTCGAGGCCTTAGCTGCGTTTCAAGGACATCTGGATCATTTTCCATTTTTCAAATATCCATGTCGCAATTGAGCTCAACTTTGCTCAACCGTGGAAGCGAGGAGGAGGAGGACAAGTGAGTGAGTGAGCGAGCAAGCGATTGTGCTCCACACGCTGAGGGCGTGTTTCTCTCACAGCGTCGCATGACGTTCTAGATACACAACGTGAGGCTGGCTTTCAACCTCTCAACAAGTAGCGTCAGGGATACACTACCTGCAAAGGCGAGCGCATCGGTGGAATTCCCAATTACACACACGGTCAATGGCTGCTACAACATTTGTGGTTGTGATGATGCAACGGCCGCATTCCTTTTGATAGCGTGCAAAACAAGGCAACAACACTCATTGCTGAGAATCATACGTAGTGACTTCTGGTGCAAACAACGGCTCGTTGGACTAGTGTGCGTCCATTGCGTGGGTGCACAAGATGCAAGATGAACCATCGATCTAGATGATTGATGGTCATCACTTCTCACACTTAGCATTAGTTGCAAGAATGGAACCAGGTACAGGTGCAAGTAGCTTGTTGTGCCAAGCTAGGAGAGTAGTAGGCTAGGGCCAGAATTAACAGACCAAACTGTATAAATACCTTTTACGCTGTTCATTTAAATTAACCTGTCATAACTTGTTTTTTCCAAATCTGGCTTCCACCTATCTCCAAGTCTATCTTTCCGCTGCGATTGTGCTCTCCACACCCCAAGGCCTAAAATCCAGACAGCACACACTGTCACATCTGGTATCGCAGCCAGAGCCATGTATTGGGCAGAAGCGCTGCTGGAAATCAGTCTACTTCAACAAGCCAAAGGCATGGACTACGACGAACAACGTCAAGGAAGAACAAGAGGGAGATTGCTGGACCAGACTCTGAAGCCAATGCACGAGCCAACCTTTGGAAAGTTTTCTATATTTATAGAGCCTTCACATGGCCTATTGTGCCTGCACGGGAGAGGAAGGATGACTTTGAGGCACTTTGAAGACGTCCGCTTTCCATTCTAGTCCGCCAAATTGTTTCCAAAACTTTTAGATTGCTATAGTAATGCTGTCGTGTTTTTTGGACATCAACATGGCCAAGTTACCCTACGTGATCCATGGAGCAAGCCTTGTAGTATGTCCTAGAGTAGCTGGGAGCCCTCAAGGTGTAGAATGAGCGGCTCAATTGGCATATGACTGACCTGCGGGATGGGACTGACGATGGATAGGTTCAAGTGGCCTGGACAAGGAGTCTGCCAAGAGCAAAGCCAAAGGCTCTCGAACAGTTCAATCCCTCAATCAAGGGTGCGAGCGTTCAGACCTCGTTGTTTTCCATGGAGAGCTACTTTGGGGCCCTGGGTCACCCTCAAGAGGGAGATGCTATGCGTGTGTCATTGGAGTGGTAGAGGCATCTCAATATGATCTGCACTCAAGGTGGAGGTTGGAACGTAGCTGTGCAACATGTTGTGTTGTTGCAGCCAAGCGTGGAACAAGTTGAAGCGTGCGTGCTAAGTACATGGAAGCAGTTCAAGAAAACCATCAGAGATTGGTTCAATCTAGTCAATGCTTCCATGGTTGCTCGCAACAAGCTAAAGCAGTTGAATCAGGTTGGCTCCATGCAGGAGTGCACACATTGTTTCTTGGTGTTGTACTTGGAGATTGAAGATATGATCGAACTGGAGATGGCTGACAAGTACCACGATGGCTGAGGACTCAAACGTAGTTTGTCAAGTCCTCCAAGTGTGAGTCTGAAGAAGGGAAGTGGATTTCTTTTAGCACATTCTGGGTGGCAAGGGTCGTCGCATTCAAAGATGGTAGATAAAGTGAACCAGTGGCCAACACCAGAGTGCGTGCGTGAAATCTAGGTCTTCTTGAGGTTTTTCAACAACTATTGGAACTTCATCTGGGGGTATGGAAAGAATCGTGCACCGCTGACCCATATGCTATTGAAATATCACCAGTGGGAATGGGACAACAAGGAGCAAAAGAAGGGGCTCAAGTTTGGAATACGTGGTGCTCTGGTCTTAGTGCATCTGGATTCATTCAAGAAGTACGACATTGAAATAGACCCAAGTGACTACATCATGGAAAGGGGCCGGATCAATTGTGTACACAACTTTAAATCTAAGGGAACTGGAGTTGAACTACACAGTCCATGAAAAGGAGATGCTGGTCCTGATCCATCCCTTCAAGCACTAGAGGTACTATCTCAAATTGCAAAGCTGTGTGGTCTTCACAGATCACTATGAATTGAAATACTTGAAGACACACCTGAACCCGAGTCGCCGACAAAATTACTGGATGGTTTTTTAAGGAAGCTTTTACTACAAGATCCAGTACAAGCCTGGGAAGTTGAACCCAAAAGAACCTTTGTCAAGGAGGCTAGAATTCATCTGTAACGCCATCTCACTCTGGGATCTCTAGTCATGCATAGCATGTTCTATCATGACTATGGCATGGACGGGGAGTTCATGGGGGATGCATTGAAAGATGCCATGTGGGATGGAGTATATTGGCAAAGGGGATAATAATGGAGGATTGTTGTGTCACACTATGCCCCCTTGAAGCAGTTGTTACTAGAGGAGGCACATTAAACCTTATTACTCGGTTCACATTGGCTTTAACAAGAATCTCAAAGCCTTGGCACGCCAATACAAGTGGTTGTCAATGGCGACTGACTGCAAGAGGTTTGTGAGACGTTGCAATATCTGCCCACGTATCAAGGCACAAAGGCCCAAGCCACCAAGGGATTTGCAACCGTTGTTTGTTCCTTAACGGCCATGGACAGACATCTTGCTCGAATTCATTGGTGGCTTTCTTGTGACGCAATAGAGAAACAACAAGTTGTTGATGGTGGTGGAGCGATTCTCCAAGATTGGACATTTCATCACATTTTGGAAGAGCATCATGTTTACTGGGAGAGCTCAACTCCTCCTCAGTTGTCATCAAGCTGCACGGGGTGCGTAGTCAGTGGTCTCCTATTGCAATCCCCACTTCACTTGGTGATTTTGGAGAGATCACATGGAGAAGCTAGGCATGAGGGTGCAGCTGACAACAACATACCACACATAGGGCGATGGAAGGAGAGAGTTCACGAACCAGAAATTTGAGCATTTTTTGTGAAGCATAGTCCCACCGGATGGAGAGGGTTGGGAGGAAAGACTTGGAGTGGCAGAGTCTGCCTACAACTCAGCGGTGTCATAATGAATGGGGAAGTCACTGTTTGAGGTGGTTTATGGCCACCAGGTACTGAGTCCAGCCGCTTAGTCCATCCACCCTTCCTATGGCAATATTTCTTCTGGCTGTGCAACGGATCGCTAATGGGTTTGCCACCACATGGCACGTGGTGCAGCAATGGCTGTTGAAGGCATAGAAATAGCAGAAGCAATAGCTGTACAAGTATCGATTGCTGGAGGAGTTCCAAGTAGTTGATGAGGTGATGATAAATTTTGCCAAACTACATGTGCTAGGAGTTAGGAGCTAAAAGCTCAAGCCTTGATGGGTGAGTCTGTTCTGCATTTTGGAGAAGTGGTCGGCTGTGTCTTAGACCTTGGAGCTACCACCTAACTACACCATCCATCTGGTATTCCACATCTCCCTTCTCTGTGCCTATCGTGACCCCAACACCTTCTTCCAGAGACACGGGATAGCTCCGCCTCCTACTATCCAGATTGAAGAAGTGAGGAGTTTGAGGTGGAGAAAATTCTAGCACATGATTTTTTGTTGGAATGGAAGGGGTACCTGGCTGAGCACAACTAATGGGAACCATAAGCAAACTTCAACTCTGGGAATACCAACTCTGTCATCCAGGAGTATCTCAGGCACACTAAAATGTTGCGCATCCAACAGGGGGCGGGGGTCAATGCAACAAGGTATCCTACTTTTCTCGGATGCTCGAGGCCTCAGCTGAGTTTCAAGGACATCTGGACCATTTCCTGTTTTCCAAAAGTACATGTGGCAACCAAGCTCAACTCCACTGAACTGCTGATGCAAGGAGGAGGAGGAGCAAGTGAGCAAGCGTGCGAGGGAGAAAATGTGCTCCACACTCCAAGGACATGCTTTTCTTGCAGATTCTTGTGGTTTTTTGGATATGGCATGCAAGGGTGGCTTTCACCCTCTCAAGAAGTATTGACACAGATACACTACCCGCCAAGGCAAGCGCATCGATGGATTGCCTAAATACCAACGCAGTCAATGGCTATAGCAAAGTTGGTGACTGTGACCGTGCAACGGCCGCACTCCTTCCGGTTGCTTGTGGAACAAGGCGACTGCACTCATCATCGAGAAGCATACACGGTGACGTCCGGCGCATGCTGAGGCTCTCTAGAGCAGTGCATGTCCATTGTGCACACGCACACGATACAAGATGAGCCATTGATTTGGATGATCCAGGGCCATGCTGTTCTCTCTCTAAGCATTAGGTGCAAGTAGGGCACCGGGTACAGGTGCAAGTAGCTTGTTGTGGCAAGCTAGGAGAGCAGTAGGCTAGGGCCAGAACTAGCCGGAAAAATAGTATATATACCTTGTACCCTGTTCATCTTCATTAACCTGTCATATCTTGTGTTTTCAAGTTGTCTTCCAGACATCTCCAAGCCTATCTTCCTGCTGCAGCTGTAACATCCATACTTCAAGGCCTAATCTTAAGACAGAACACACTCTAACATCAAGCATATGTTCGCTTACGCATGTACATTTGAATATGCCTATGCTTCTGCATATGTAGATGCATGAGCAATTACAATCTTGGTCACGTATGCAACTGCACTTGCATCTGCATATGTAAATTCATATCCAAATACAAATGTGACTTTATATGCATATGTGACTGCAAGAATATGTATAATGATATTTGATTACAAGCATTTATGTGATTATGTGCAGATGTTTTTGTGCATAAATGGGTGCTTCTCAATTAGTGTGATCATATGTGCAGTCACATACGCATATGCATATTGTGATTTGCAGATTCATATGCATATTCATGTGCGTATGCATATGCATGTGCATATGCGTATGCATATGCATATGCAAACACATGTGCATGTGTGACTGCGTATGCATATGAATATGTGAATGCATATACATATGCATATGTGATTAAGCATGCATGTACATATGCATAGATAACTACATACGTTAATCTATATGCAAGTAACTTTGTGTGCATATACATATTCATCTGCATATGCATATGCATATGCATATGCATATGCATATGTGATTATGGATGCGAACCCACATGTAGTCGCATTTGAAAATGTAAGTGCATATGTATATGTGACTACATATGCATATGCATATTCAAATGCATGTACGGATGCAACTACATGTTCATCAACAACTGTTTAATTATATGCATGAGAACATGCACATTAAAGTACTTCTGCATAATAAGTCACATATGCATATGCAACTGCATATGCAACTACATATGCATCTGTAGATGCACTAGTATGTGCCACTTCATATGCATATGCAACTAGATGTGAGAATTTTAATGCATATGCAATTGCATGTTCATATGGGTGTAGGACTGCATTTTCATATGTAGATATACATGCATCCGCATAACCAGTCGCACATGCATATGCAGCTGCATATGCATATGCTGTCATATATGAATATGCATATTCATACGCAACTATGTATGCAGATTCAGTCACAACTGAGCATGCAGCTGCACAAGAAAATGCATGTGCAATTACACATGCGTATGTTGTTGCATATGCATATGCAAATGTAACTACATATGCACATGCATATGTGACCACATATGTAGATGAAGTGGAATTTGTACATACATTTGCAAACGTATATTCATATGCATATGCAACTACATATGCATATGACTATGCAACTGCATATGTTTATGGATACGTGTTTGTATATATGTAGTTGCATGTGCAGTTGTATTTGCAGTTAAACATGCAATGGCATATGCATATACATTTGCACCGACATATGCATATGCCAATACATATGCCGTCCTACATGCATATGCATATGCATATGCAAGTGCATCTAAATATAAATATGTATATGTATATGCATATACCTATGAATATGTAGTCCCATATGCATTTGCCTGTGCATATGCATATGCATATGAAGTCCCACATGCACATGCAATCACACATACAAATAAATCTACATATGGATATGAATATGAATTTTCATATGCATATGCATCTTCAGATACATATGCATGTGCATATGCATATGAATATGCATATGCAGTCACACATGCATATGCACATGTTCTTGAGTGCATATGAAACAAAATATGCAACTGCGAATTTGGTGGTATATTCAACTGCATATGAGATTTCACATGCATATTTACCTGAATAGCCACATATTCTTATGCAGATGCAACTGTATAAGCATATGTACATGCATATTAAAATGCATATGCGATTACATTCATAATCACATGTGCATATGCATTTGTTTGTGGAAAGGAACATTCAACGACACATGCTTATGCGATTGCATATACAGAAGCATATGCCTTACTATATGCATATGGATATTTGACTGCATATGCATTTCAAATTCATATGCACATGTGTATGCATATGCACGTGCCCGTGTGTTCAAGTCCATATTCTCTTCCCTTTTGACCCATCACTAGTGTGCAAGGAATTTGCCCAAATCTACAGACACGAGGAGGCAGAGAGTGTGGAGGGGAGATTTCATTATGCCTAAATCATTCCTGGCATGGCATTAAGGGTGGTATATTGTGTCTCCTAGTTTATTGTAATAGATGGTAAGTTCATGAAAGAGGGGCTAGTGGTCAAATTCTTTCACCAACCATGTTGGATGCTAATAAACACAAAGTGGTGTTCATCATGTAATTTCTACCTAGGGAGGATACGGCCAACGTGGTATAAAAGAAGCCTGGCAGAGTGATTCAAGAATGTTTCATCTTTTTGTCTGATCAGTATGCAGCCATCATTGCTGTTGTGCAAGATGTCTTGCCAAGGGCAAACCATGGGCATTGTATGTAGCATGTTGGGTGAAATATTTATGACCAATACAAATTGGTTGCAGAGTGAGTCTTTTGGAAGCTATTGTAGTTGTATATTATTTCTCAGTGGCAGGCTTCAGTTTTGGAGATGCACTAGTATTGTCCCGTGATTCCAAATACTCTTTGGTTTGTACTTAGACATGGAGCGAGAGCACATGATGGGTTTTTTCCACAGCATAGGAGTAAAACATTTTCCTGCCTCGGTATGGTAATGTAATGTGCAAAATCATCAAACGCATAATATCCTTATTGAGATGTTTGCACAACTTACCTCATCTCCACAGTCTTTTTCCATCATTTTATGTGTGAGCATCAGAGGAAAAGAAACCATAAATTAGTGAAACTGAATCAGAAGAAAACCAACTATACAACAAGCAGATGAATTTTGTGTTAGGCTACGCCTTGACCAATGAGGTTAACCTCGTTTTTGCAGTATTGTAACAGGCATGCATGGAAGTATGAAAGCACAAGATACAGGAGTTGGAGGTGATGATTTTCACATGTGTTATGTACCAACAACATCTGTCCCCTTGCGCACACGCTACGGCACACCTGTTGAACATGAACGAGAAGAAGGTCACGGTTGTTTCTCATGAAACATGACTTACTAAATTTTGGAAAGAAATGTACAGTGGTGAGCTCCCCGTGGTATAATATGTTTCTCTCAAGATGATTATAGGATTTGTGGAAACATTGTGCAAATAGCGAGGCTAGTAGTCTGGCTTTACCAAAAAGGAAGCAGTTGTAGCACTTAATATGAAAAAGTGGAGGTACCTAACACATGAGAAACATGATCACGTTGAGTGAAAATCTCAACCACGGCTACCATTTCCACCTTCAATAGTAGAGGAAATTCACTTGCAGTAGCAACCCACAGAAAGAGAGATACATTGAAGAGGAGCACCCATAACAAAAAACATAACAGATTTCCCAGTAAAAAATGCAAAATTTGACCCCATGATAGAAGGAGCAGATGTACTGACAACACCGACAGCAACATCCTTGGTAGCCCCCGCACCTACAATGTGATATTTCCCTACAATAGTAACACCAAAGTCACTCCTTGCTGCATGAACGTCCTAGTGGAAGCACATCCAAAAGTTGCTCGATGTGCATGCCAAAGTGTATCAACACAAATGAATGTGGTGTATGAATAAGAAAGAGAATATACGTGCATATGCATGTGCATATGCACATCCAGTGCATAGATCTCCTA
The DNA here is from genome assembly GCA_023375785.1 of Penium margaritaceum. NCBI lineage: Eukaryota > Viridiplantae > Streptophyta > Zygnematophyceae > Desmidiales > Peniaceae > Penium > Penium margaritaceum. Next base: position 82,978 of record SZWC01011701.1, read on the forward strand.
GCATGTGTATTCTTATACATACACGTATGCACATGCACATGCGTGTCTGTGTTTGCATGCGTACCCCCACCTACCAACCCCTATTACCCCCCCTCCCCCCTCCCCCTTAGCCCACTCCACTCAACACATGTGTTAGCCTCCTCTATTACTTTTAAATCATTGATTTTGTGTGTGGTGAGAGATATGTTCACATGTGTGTCTTGAATTTCACACAAGAGAGGTGCTCAGTTGCAAGGTCAAAGGAAAGGCAAGATCATGTGTAAGAAGAATAAGGTGAAGCAAAGGAAATGCATGTTCCTCCGCCAAAGGAGGTGCTACATGAAGCAGTGCCAACGGCAGCCACGCATGCATTGTTTAATTTGCAGGGAGCACATGATAATAAATAGCATTCAAGAGACCATGGACGTTGAGGACATGCACTATTCCTTGTAGGCACCTTTGCAGGTTTTGCAAGACCATAAAACCATAACAGCGGTGATGGTGAAGACATTATTTGCAAAGCAGGGATTTAAGGATGCAGATTGTACAATAAGAATGAGAGAGGAATGATGCAGAGCACACAATGTGACGGGAAGAGCAATAAGACACACCTTTGTAGCACAAGGAAATGATGTGTGCAAACATTGGAGTAACCAGAATATGTAGTTTGCGAAAGAATCTTGTTTTACTGACAAACCATGCGTGCAATATCACCCTAATTGCACATGCAAATCGTGTGCAAGATTGCTGCTTTGGTTTGATTTGTCACTCAATCTTATGAAAGGGAAAGAAAAAAAGGACTTTGTAATGGCACAAAGCTGCTTTAAAATGTTTCAAAAAAGTGGTGAACTATGCCTTCACAAATTGCATCATCAAATAAAGTGGAGCATCTGCCAACTTCTCAAAAACAATATCTTATGAACTGGTTTTCATCACATTAATTAAAAATGGAGATTTTCTTAGTAAATTGTGTTTTTTAATATGGATTCACATCTCACAACATTGTGTGAGATAAAAGAGGCCATGCTTTGAACCATACATTTTCATGACAGATCTTACTCCTCAAGCATATGTATGGGCCAAGGGCCATCAGCAATTTCTACATTTCTTCTTGAGAAACATTCTTTGCATTTTAACCATGCAAAACGAATTTTATAAATAAATCGTGTCACATGCAAACTTTAAAATCAGTACATTTATGCCCAATCACCCCAAATCTGATTATGTGTGTACAATACTGAAAAATGTGGTGGGGATCATTCTAAGAAAATAGCAAAGAAAATTGTTGATGTTTCCAATGAATTATTGATTTGCTTCATTTTTACAGTTATTTTTATGTACATGAACACAAGAATTTGTCACAAATAGATCCATAAATTGATGCCCTAAACTTTGTTCAAAATCCACTCTAAACATTTGTCATATTATTTTCATGTATTCTCTTTCACATGGTTTCATTCGTTGTGCATTTTGGATGGATTATGTAGCATTCATAAGGATGCTAATAACACTGTATTGCACCTAATTCTGGCATCTTATAATGAAGAACTGTTTTATATCTGTGGAAGTTGTGAAAATGGAGGAGAATGTTACATAGTTACAAGGAATCATTTTGTGCTGGAGTGTCCGGCCCCCCCTCCCTACGTAGTCCGGATTGCAACAGTGCATTGGGTAGTGTATCTTGAGGAGGGTCACTTGAACTCAGTTTTGTATCAATGCATGCATGTACATTTTGGTGTGTATTCACTTGAAACTCCCCAAGACACTCCCCTAATACTGGGAAAACACACAAATGCTTCTTTCTTTGTGTTCCAGATAAACATCCAAATACAATCAGTAATTGCACTTGGGGGGTTAAGGGGGGAGGGGCTTGAAACTCCCCCCTCCACAATTCAAGATTATAATTGGGGAGGGGTGTATTGGACAGTGTATTGCGGGACTGGTCACCTCATGCACTTTTGTATTATGTGGAGATAGCGCATGGAAAATACACAGGTCTGTTTCTTCTTTGTGTAACAGAATTACATCCCAATGTAAACCCCAAATATAGTCAAGGGTTTTCTAGAGGGAGGGCTCACAACCCTCTCCCCCCAAGTCGCGAGTGTATTTTGGGGTGTATTGGATAGTGTATTCAGGGATGGGTGTTTTCACACACTTGTGTATTTAGTGGAGATAAAGTATGGATAATATCCATGTGTTGTCTTTCTTTGTGAACCAGATACGTATCCTAACGCAATCCTCCACTCCAAGACACACGTGGGGTTTGGAGGGGAGGGACGGGCTCAACGTCCCCCTCTTCCCAACGCTGCAAGTATATTGGAAAATTGCATTCAAGAGCGTTTCGCGGGGCTGGTATTCTCATACACGAGTGTATTATGTAGAGGAAATATGGAAAATATGCACAACTATGGAAATTTCACAATGTGTCGTCCTTATTATACCAGCTACACAAAGAAAAACATCCCAATACGGACCCCCAATACACTCACAGGGTTTTTGGGGGGGGGTGCAGGGCTCAAAGCCCCCCCCCCCCTTTCCCAAAAGTCGAGATTGTATTAGGGGAGTGTATTTTAGAGGGTATTGGGGGGTTTGGTATTTTTATGCACGTGTATTCTGCAAAGATAGATTATAAAAACTTTACAAGTTCTTTTTTTCTTCGTGTGCCAACTAAACATCCCAACACACCCCTAATACACTCAAGGGGGGGGGGTGGAGGGGTGGGGGCTCGACGTCTCCCCCCCCCCCCCAAGTTACGAATGTATTTGGTGGTACATTGGGAAGTGTATTGTGGTATTTCTAATTTTATGCACGTGTATTGTGCAGACATTTTGTATGAAAAATACACAAGGTTTTCTGTTCTTCGTGTTCCAGCAACACCTCTCAATACACTCCGCTAATACACTTGGATTTTTTAAGGGGAGGCTTGATGTCTCTCCTCCCCAAAATTATGAGTGTCTTAGAGGGGTGCATTGGAGAGTGTATTTGGAGGTTGTACTCGTGTATTCTACGAAGAAAAAAATGTGTAAAATACACAAGTTGTTTTCAATTTTCATATCTGCTACACATCTCGATACACTCCCTCAATAGACTCGGGGGGTGAAGGGGGAGTGATGTTCCCCCCAAAGTCAAGTTTATTGGGGGAGAGTATTAGAGAGTTTATTGGGGGGTTTGTATCTTCGTGAAATTGTGTATTATGCAGAGATGGAGTGTGAAAAATACAAGAATATTTGATTTCTGCGTGTACCAGCCACACATCCCAATACACTCCCCCAATGCACTTGGGAGGTGTGGGGGGGGGGGGGTCGACGTCC